>JAUTBZ010175133.1:0-10088 GCA_032361785.1 Lepetodrilus galriftensis | reverse complement strand
TACCTTCCATCCGACGCGTGCGCAGTTACACTGTGCGGAGTTGATCCTTGGTAACTGCACATGCGTCGGAAAGAAAGTACAGACAGGACAGCTAGAAAGGAGCAGCCCCCTGTGTCCAGAATGTGCGTCCAACACTGTCAATGGAACACCACCTAAATAACTGCAAACGTTAACGAGTTATAACAACAACCCATTGGATAACGCCAACGTTGAAGAACGTCATCGGGACAAAACCTTCAATGCAATACCGTTACAGTTTGGCATTTCAGTGTATTGCGACAACGAACAAGTTTTACGACTTCCTTTCCATTGGATTTATGGTGAAACATTTCTATTGGATTGGGTGAAACATTTCTATTGGATTGGGTGAAACCATTCCGGTGGTAATTAAAATGGTAATGAAAAAAGAAATAAAATTTAATTTTAATTATGTTGGCGAAGTTATTGCGGAGGACTCCTATACCGGTAATAACAGTGAATGGTTATAAACATAACGGCCATTTTAATCTGCTTAGTTATGATATGGCCCCGGGGAATACCGACTTCTACATCGCGGTCGATACTGGTTGTTAGTTGCAATTTTTGTATTAAGAGAATACCGTTTCTTAATTCAATAATAGAGAATTTGTAACCGATATGGACTTGTTGCCAAGCCGTCTGTGCTCATTCGCCCTTACGTTACTTTGTACACGTGTGCACTGTTTTGCATGTAGAGCGTTGCTGCGTTGTACATAGAGAGGCTTCAGATATGCACGTTTCTGGGTAGTACAGAGGGTTTGAGAATGTCCATTTCTGAATCGTAGAAATACTTTATGTGTCATTTTATTTTGTGTCGTGAGAGGGTTTATGTGTTTTAAGTCGTAGATGTTTTTAAGCGTCCGTTTTTATTCCGTTGGTAGCGTTTAATAATGTTCGTTTATTTACAAGTATCCGTTTCCTGCGTCGTAGAAAGGTTTTAAGTTTCCTTTTCTGTATCGTACTCTTTCTGATTCGTAGACATGTTTTCAAGTCTTTTTCTGTGTCGCAGAAGATTATAATGTGTTTGTTTGTGTCCTGGAAAGGCTTTCCAAATGTTTACGTCTTTGTCGTAGAAAAAAATATTTATCATTTCAGCACAAAGTAGTATATCTGCATGTACGAATGCAATGTTCAACTCCTATAATGTGAGCGTACTTATATATGTGTTTATCACATAACATAGGTGTTATTCAACCATTCAATAAATATAAAGTTATTGCACTAGTGCAATAACATTTTAGGTTCCTTATCTATGTTGCGTTAACGCACGCTTGCTGCTTCAAGGCATATGACAGGGCACCAGTCTATGAGCGTGCCTCTGCACGGACTGCACGGACTTTCGTTCAGAGAGAAACTTTTCATAGTTACGGTGGATTCGTCCAATGTTTCAAACTGCTGAAAGTCGATAATATAGTTTTTTCTAGAGTTATGTGATAAATAGAATCTAACATTCGTGTTTATTTAATACTGAACTCGTCGGTAAGACTGATATTGTGCTCGGCAAAGCCTCGAACAATATCAGTTTTACCAACTCGTTTAATAAATTCAATATTATTTTATCAATGGTCACTCATGTTAGATGTTCATAGCACTTTCATTTATTAATATTATTAATTACAACCGGATACAGACGGCTCTCTTGTACGCATTCAACTTTGAATAATGTGTGGGAATACTTATTAATATTTTGTTGTCGTAGGCAATTATTGTTTTCTGCCTACGCGAAGACCAAGCATCGTGACGTCACATCCGTAAACATCTGGCACTTCTTATATGTATCCATAGTACATTTCTTTATTAGTATATCACAATAAGGCTGAGTATTGGCAGCAATTCCTGTCAGTTTGCAGAGACCAGGTGTCCCCTGGCTGTTTAACACAGGACGTCCGCGCAAACATTTGCAGGAATACCTAGGAATAAGCTGTTGCTAGACAACCGAGGAGTTGGTTTCACAGAGGTGCCGCGGCAACCAAAGGCAGAACCAGTTTAATATCGTATGAACTGGAGTTGTAGGAATTAGTTGAGTGAAAAATAACGGATTAGACTTGCATCTCTCTAAACGCCCGCGGGGGACTTTACGTGTGAACATCGCGGTTTTAAGATCAGACTCATCAGCGTAAAACCTATTTACACCTCCCGGGAGTGCGCCATCAAAAAGTAGGTCCCGCGAGTCACAGGAAAAAGTCAGAGCGTTGTCAGGCTCTTATATCGAGATTGAGTTCCTCCTCTGTGATTACAATGTCAGTTGAACTAGGGAGGTTTAGTACAATACATCTGCAAACCGGAACTTACGTGATATAGTTACCGGAAGTTATAAGGGATCGTATTACCGAAAGTTTTAGGGGAATGTTATGGAAAGTAATAGGGAGTGTTACCGATTACTATGGAACGTAATTGAGATTGTTTTGTTACCGGTTACCGGAACTTTTACCGGAAGTTACCGGAAACTACAAGGGAGTTATATTACAGGGTAGTTTGTCCATACGTTAGAGGGAATTAGTAATCATATGTTGATAATTATTAAATCGGCGGCGAACATGTATGTATGACGATCCCAAATCAATTGCTTCATGCAAGGAATGCTGACGAATAAAAAGTAGGGATTACCACAAACAAAGTATAACATAATTAAACTAACGGAAACGGTTTCTCTTCCCCAATGTCATCCTCTTCTTCAAACCCAACCGCCCCCACCTCCGGCTGACCTTCCACTCCCATCCCCACCCCCACTCTCCGTCCACCCACCCCGAACCCCACCTTCTATGAAAAATAACAATTTTTCCCCTTAGCAGCTGTACTACCTGATCCTAATCGCACTAACAGGCAAACTATTTGTACAGGCAACATTAAATACATAATAAATAACAGCATGCCTTTATATTTACAATACCAATACAATATCCACTTGCAAACATCGACATGTGCTTGTTTGTAGGATCGGAATCAATCCCCGCTTTACAAAACCTGACCACGACAACATATGATACTATTTACCCACATTACACGAATGACCAGTTTTAACAGGTATAACAACAACTGCATTTGCGCAACCCGGTGACGTCGTCCATTATTTAACAACTTACCGGAAATGCACACAGGGTGTCGTAAACATGTTAGCCATAAGTGGACACACCTCCATGTTAATTAGCTGACCGTGTTATTTAGCAATTAAATTAGCAGCGTTTTCCACTTGAATGTCGACCACGTGTCCCCTGTTGCGTGGTCTTTTCGCTGTCGGGCCGATAATCCACCGAAAACATTTGCCAATGTCCCTAGGGTCGAGTGCAAACGTGTGCAAACATTTGTAGATAGACGATGATTAATATGGCTTGGTGTTCGGCGAGTACAAGAACAACAATGCGCGGGTAGTATGTGTCAATATGGCCGGAGTTTCCATTATTAACATTCATCATCTGTCTGGACGTTAGCATTCCAACCATCATTAATAATACAGGGAGGATAAATAACTTGCTATAAGCCTATTGTATGTAAAGTGCAGGGGTAGAAACAACGCCTGTCCGCGGGCCAAAGACACTTAAAACCACTGTCGGGCACGCTAACTTTATTTCTGGCCCTCTTGGTTTTCAAATGTCCGGGGGGTTTTAAACTGCTAAATATAAACATAAATCAAAGTGTATCACGTATACATATACATAATCACACATGTTAACACCTCAATTGAGGCCTAATATTGTCTGATATGGTTATTTAGAAGCATCTATATCTGTTTGTATTCCAATGTTCACAGTATAGGCTACCATGTACAGATAGTATATATCGTATATATACAGAAATGACTAGTACACCATGTACAGTAGAGTATACCATGTAGAGTATAGCATACCATGTAGAGTATAGCATACCATATGCAGAAGAGCATGTGCAGTTCTGAATACCATGCAGACCTACATTAATGTGAATATTTAACCCAGAACAATTTACACTAGAACACTAAATAGAAGATTTTAACTGAATGTGTTTTTAAGCGTCCCACTCCGTGATTAAATATAAATATCGGGAGACTCCGTTTGACATTTATACATGTATATGATACTCGCTATGACATATAGCCTGCGTAGGTACCATTGGCAGTCTCGTGAACAATGTGAAAACAACTTCATGGTTATTACGTGTCATGTTCGACCGTGCTGAGTCATCCTCCGAGGGAAGTTGCTATTTATTTACTCCACTGTCTGAGTTGTGACGTATATCAGTGCTGGCTGATGTTAAGTTGAGGAGATACTGGTCATATATTTCACAGCATTGTATTAAATATAGCTGTAAGTGGGCCAGATACTGTGATGCTAGTCACACCAAACACAAGAATACTGTGAACTATAACTGTCGTCTTCAGGGTCGCGATCAGGTCAACGGAAAATCGTTTTAGTTTAAATAAGGTGAAGACAACTAATCGAGTTAGTTGAGAGCAGAGACTTGACAAGAATAGTTTTGTCCGTCCATAGCGTTTATTACTAACTACTATTTTTTAAAGTCTATTATCTCATTCTGTTCCCAGATGTACAAACTCCTCGCACTGCTGTTGACGGTACTGGTGTGTGTGGAACACGTGCAGTCCAAATACCTGGACCGACTCCAGAAGTACCCAGGCAGAGCCGAACTCGACCATGGCGAGAAATACCTGGACCGTTACGAGAAAGAGACGGAGAACTGTAGCGGCGTGGAGTTGTCCCGGAAGTGCTTTTACTGTGCGGAGTATTACGACGACGGCACCATGTACGACAAGTGCTGCGATGAGCCTGCGATGCGCGCGCACTGTTTGCAGTATATCTACCAGGCCCCGCGTCGCGGAGGTCGCTAGGAATGGCCGACAGACGGAGACGTTTGGAACTCGTATATTGACCAGGGATCGAACGCGTCCAACAACCTGAAGTGGAATCACTCTTCAACCGTAGCCATGTACATCTAGGTGCATATCGCGAGACAAGAACGGGGTGCAAGACGGGTGTATCAATTGACCGATAATCACAGAATTACACGTCCAGACCAAAGAAATGATAAACTTTTAAGCTCAGCAATATCATGATCGTAAACTGAGAACAATACGCTGGGCTGTGATATGCTTATGCTAAATGTTTCCATTCCTGTTATGCAGTGGTTCATTTGTATGCGAGGTGTGTTTGTGCGATGCTGCATGACACTGTACTCTACAGCACTGTGGCGAGTATGATATCTTACATGGACAAGTATGCTACTATTCACGGACATGTAATCTACACGGTCCAGTACGGTGACGTAAATGGACAAGAATTCTACTGTTAGCAGACACATGGGCGAGTACTCTTCCTAGATGGACAAGTACTCCTCTTCCATGGACAAGTACTCTTCCGAGATGGCCAAGTACTCCACCTACATGGACAAAATTAATGCTATACCTAGATGGACAAATACTCTACCTAGATTAACAAGCACTCTACTTAAAGAGACAAGTACTATGTCTAAATGTGAACGTAATCTATACTTACACGGACAATTACTCTAAGACTTAAGATTGACAAGTACTCTATATGTGTGGACAAGCACTATTCCTATATGATTGTCAATAAGTGTTTGCACAGTTGTATAAGCATCCACTGGAATAGTAATTGTTCATCATCGCCTTCTGAAAACAAAAGCTGTTATAGCAAAACATTCTTAGTTGTGATGGTAGACACTTGTCATAGTATGAATGTATTTTTAATGTTATTTATTTTGCTCCGAAGATTAATTTATTGCATGTATTTATTTGGAAGAGAACATATATCATCTATTTATTATTTTGATGAGTGTTAGATTCTGGAATAAAGTGTACATGTTACATTACCTAGTTCTATTGTTCTTATCTTATTGTCACTGATGAATCATGTTCGGCAGTATCGGTATTACTTACGTGGACATCAAGCTGTCCAGAGACTACGAACCTTTGCTCAGGCTGTCCAGAGACTACGAACCTTTGCTCAGGCTGTCCAGAGACCACGAACCTTTGCTCAGACTACGAACCTTTGCTCAGGCTGCCCAGAGACTACGAACCTTTGCTCAGGCTGCCCAGAGACTACGAACCTTTGCTCAGGCTGTCCAGAGACTACGAACCTTTGCTCAGGCTGCCCAGAGACTACGAACCTTTGCTCAGGCTGTCCAGTAAGCTAGTGCAGCTGCAGTTTGAAGACTTTTGGTCAGAATGTCTGTGAGTCCGGAAAGCAGGTCATTGCGTTGTCCATTCCAACATATTGTATTGCTTCCGCTACTGGCGTCACTTGATCGAAAGGATCAGACATTATGTCGCTATATTTCTAATGGTATATGCGAATGTAAAAACGTCAGGGTATCGTTTATCGAAAGTCTCCTATCTACTACGGGACCATAGGGACTCTCGTGGCGATCTCTAATACATGGGTATCGTGCAGTTACGAGAGCGCTATGGTCTCGTAGTGGTTGGTAATAGCGGCCGCACACTAGCGATTTCCGTCGTCGATTTCCGTCGGATTTCGATAGCCATGTGTGCGGTGCTCCAAATATCAAAACATGCTAGATATTGTGCGATCAGTCGGCGAGACTACAAATCGCAGTTGCCGGCCAGCGCACACAAAAATCGGCGACGAAAATCGCTAGTCTGCGGACAGCATTAGAGGCCCGCCAGTTACATTCGATGACAAAACCTAGCAACACCTTCGTTCAAACATTACACAGTTTATGGACAGAGCCTAGATTCGTACCATCAACATATCTAGAGGTAAGGTGCAGTATAATGTGTGATATCCGTGATATCCATCACCAGACCGTCTCCTACTATTGATTGCAGAGTTATTATCTACATGTGTAGGAAGCCCAATATCCGTGTAATACTCTTGTACCAGCCGGGGGGCAGTGGGACTTTAACGTCTCAATGAATGTTGAAGGAGAGCTATAAGCTAAACTACGAGTGCGAGTCGTATAGTGCCTCAATTAAAGCTCCAGTGCCGCCCGAGATTCCGCCTATTTTGTACAACCGATTTACAGAGACTTAAAGTGGGTTCTTCAAATGTTACGTTCTTTTCATCGAGTTAAGTTTATGTTACCTTTGACAATGGACAGTGGACTCCATTCGGATAATTACATCAGTTTAATGAGCAAAATCCCTCCCAATGTCCCAATGCAATGACTGAACGCGGGGCATACATATATATATATAATGCACTATTAATTTTCATAGAAAGATAATCCTGTCATTGAATCTACTTGGTGTCAAAATGACTGACGCCATACCATCACAACTGATTGAAAACCGCTGTAATTTATTGTTACCATTGAACCTTGTTGTTACCATTGTATCCTATTGTTACCACTCATTTCCGAGTGTCTAGTGGTTTCCTTCCTGGATGCACACACGTCATCAATCCACAGTCATGCGCAGAGCGTTCACGAACCGGATGTTCACGGTTTTCATATCTAACTACGGGACGTTCATTTCCGCCCACTCCGTCAGAAAGCGCCGCTGGGCTGTGGTTAATCTGACGCTAGTATCACTGCAGCCTGACAACGGTATATCTGGCATGAGACCCGGGCTCCTCAACTTGGCTCAAATAACGTGAAAATAATATTCCACAATTATTTTGATTATGATTGTGTGCTATTTTGATTATGATTATGTGGTATTTCCTCTTTCAGCGACGGACGTATTAGCGTCAGCGAGAATCATCTGAAAATTGTCTTTTAAAAAACGAATACCACGTCGCCTAAGTATATATCTTTCTTTTTTTCGATAATAAAAGTAAATTTAGTTGTGTTTTTCTTTTATAATAATAATAGTAATAATTTCACTTATAATCACTGTTAAAGCGCCATATATCCACGCTGGAAAGCATGCTCAAAGCGGTATACTACTATTATATTCCGGTCAGTGGATTAAAACGTGTGCACTCAATTCTATCTGCTCCACCTCCTGGGGGAAGTTCAAGTGGACGGAGTGGTAAGTTGGCATTGCACGGATTACGAACAAGAAGGTTCGAATCCACGTTCTGTAATGAGGTCCAGTGGTTTTCCAAGACCTAGTCAATATGTTGGGAATATTGTGATGTGATACAACGTCGGTGTACAGTTATCTTTACTCGCGTGTCCGGTTTTATTCCCGAATCTGACATTCCCGAATCTGGCAGTGAGATTATTTATAACGCCTCTTAATTGGACACGCCAGTTTATTGCTCGCACTTAATAATTGGTGTTCTATTGCAAAATGTAATCATTAATACAAGCAACTATAACAATTATAGCATATTTTGTAATATTCGTTTAGTATTTACCATTTATGTGTGAGTATACTATGCATTAGCTAGTTTAGGTGGCAGAGGTGTTGCTTACTATGCTTTACACTCATCATTATATTTTGTGTACATTTTCATAGAGTATACACTATTGATGACAACACAATTCTGTTAAATATATATTAATATCTGCTAAATAAGTGTATGCAGTAATCAGGTTCTTATTTGACAACTTTGAAAAATATTTATATGGGAAAAGAATATTTTCTTTGGTTGAAAATGTTACTTTTTCAGAGAATGTCTCATATGAAAACAGCAGAAATAGGCCTATTATATATGCATATATCAGGACATATAGTAAACACATTTGTGTGAATCATCAATAGGTAAATAGCCTAAACTGGTCACACCAGTTCCCACCTCTCCGCTTGCGTAATCTGGAGATTGCCGACATACCTGATTACACCTAGTACTCAGACAGTTCCATAGAGTATACATTATTGATGACAATAGAATTCTGTCAAATATCCATTTATGTCTGGTAAATAAGTTTATGCAGTAATCAAGTTATTATTTGACAACTTTGAAAAATGTTTATATGGAGAGATAAAAGGCGATTATACAGTACAGACACTTAATTGGTGCACAAAGGTAGTTGTTTAATTGTTTGTAGACATGTTAATAAAGTTATTTAAGCTCTCAAAGTTGGCGTTTATATTCAGTAATAATTGTATTTGATAATTTTATTTGATAAATTAAAACGTCTTAAAACTTAATTTGGATTTTGCGTTTTTCTATGGTTGAAAATGTTACTTTTTTTCAGAGAATGACCCATATACACACAGCAAGGTTACACAAATAGGCCTACCTGTGTGCATATGTCAAGATATAAACACATGTGTGTGAATCATCGATAGATATATACATTGCTCAAGCCTGTTCTCCCATTTCTAGAACCGAATTATAACACCTCTCCAATTCCGTAACCTGGAGACTGCCAATTTGGGGAACATACCGTGTCTCCACCTAGCAACGTAACGCGTTCGTGAGGTTTGCCCTCTCTGGAAATAGTGTTGTTAATTGCAATATTAAAGTAGTCCAATGTGACAAATTACGAGTCATCACATTTGTCGAGATTTGACTGTGTCGTTACGATAATTTCTGAAAACGTTTTTTCATCCTCAATTATTCACTCTGTGTAATACTAATAATGTTCTAAAAATGTTACTAAACACTAATATAATTAGTAGACTACTAGGTTAGCAAATGCTATCATCAATACATACTGTGAATACTTGGTGACAGGTTTATTAAATAATGGTTTATATTAAACAGTAACCCGTTGAAGACACTTGAGTAAACATTAGGATTTCAATAGTATTTTATTAACGGACAACATTGCTAATTTTAAATGGTACCAATAAAATCGGTGTGATTCATAGTGTACATAGTTATATTTAAACCGGTGTGAATTGTAGTGTACATAAATATATACCATTTAAATGGTAATATTAGAACCGGTGTAAATTGCAGCACTGTGGTGGTTGTAGGCCTACTAATACAAAGTGACCCACAGCTGGAACACAGACCAAGTACACGGACACTAAGTAATAGTAGGGTTGCCGTCATTCTAATTGGTGGCAAATTATCGGAGAACTTTGTAAAGACTGTAAGGCGGACAGCGTTCAATTAGCTCTGACGACGTATAGCTAGTGTCCATGTCTTGTGCCACCAGTGTGCCTGTAGTACTACTACTACCACTACTACTACTACTACTACTACTACTACTACTACTACTACTACTACTACTACAACTACTACTACTACTACTACTAC
>JAUTBZ010175122.1:0-10088 GCA_032361785.1 Lepetodrilus galriftensis | reverse complement strand
CCTGCATTTTCTGGAGAACATGACTCCCAGCTTTTTTCTAACACTAATTTATTTTTTGGAGTAAACGAAATCGTTTTTTTTACAGTTAATAATCTAATTTCAGGATAATTTGCTGATTTTATCTCTTTCTCATAATTAGTATTACCCCACAAATTTAAAGGCATTTCCATATTTGATTGGCCTGAACAAATCCACACCTCACCAACCATGACATTTTTAATAGAAAAGGTATCTTTTCCTATAATCTTTAATTCATAGGGCCCACCCGCGGTATAAGAATCAAGTTTAACCATCCAAGTACTATCACGAGCTACTGTAGTTTCTTTTATCTTGTCTTTAAACTTAATTTTAACTATCCCTCCTGGCAAAGCTTTTCCCCATATAGGAATTGGTTGATTGCGTTGCAAAACCATATTATCGGTAAATATGGCTGACAAAGTCAAATTTGATGCGGGTCTACTGGAATTCGAACAATAACTTAAGAATAAAGTTATTACGGCTAAAAAAACATACTTTAAAGTATTCATAATATTTTTATTTTTTGCTTTAATTACACTTATATTTACTTTTTAACTAATAATGCGAATCAAGGGTTAAAATATCAAACTAATAAAAGCTACAGCTAACCTTCCATATGCATGTACGAGTAATCCTTTAGTTGAACGAACTTTGCTAGCTTTTTGAATATCAAATTTTTCGATTAGCCAATTGAATAACGATTCTATCGGTTGTCTTACTCGTGTCGTGATATAGCTTTAGAATACAAATCATTAGCTGCTCTATCAAATTTCTTTAATGCTTCAGACATTCCTTTTACACCTTTTACAGGTGTTAGCATTTCTGAATTAAACTTATCTTTCATGTTAGTAAAAAATTCTTTATTGTTATATATTTTATCCCCAAAAAACACTCTGTCTTTAATTTCTGACCATGCCTGTTTATATAAAGACAAGTCATTGACAGATGCTGCTGTAAACAATATTTGTTCAGGATGTGGTAATTTACCAATTCTACGAAAGCCTAAAGCATGAAGTTTTAGACCATAATAATAAAATCCTTTTGTTGAGTTATAACCTTTATCTGTAATTTCCCTTGCCACTTTGCCTGTTCGTTTGCCAGAACATGTAATAATCGGCATGGAATCCAGTAAACTTTGATCCAAACAACAATCATTTGGCTGAAAATCAAGTAATAGATCTTCTGTCAGCTTTCTAAAAGCACCAGACAATCTGTTCAACCTGTTATTGAATGCCTGATAGCTCGGTAATTCTGGAAACCAGGAAAGAAGATATTCAGATGCAAATCTATGAATATGCGTTACTTTAAATTGTTGCTCATGATGCATGATGTATAAATACAATGTCATAATTTCTTGATCTGTAAACTCTGGTTTATCATTATTGCTAAATCGTTCACAATAAATTTTTAATCCTTTTTCAAACTTTTCATATACATAGAAATAAATTTCTATTAACTTGTGCTCTTTATCCTTGGAAATCATATCTAAATATCGATTGGTAGTTGATACTAAGATACTGATTTCTAAGAAATTAAACAAATATAACCACCTGATTATTAATATTTTATCGCATTATTCTTCTGTTATTCAACCCTTGATTCGCATGATTACTCTTTTATAATCTTTCCCATATTCCCTTTTTCTGTTTTTATAAAGTATATCCCTCTGGTATAGCGGGAAGTATTAATCCTGTTGTCACCAATAAAAAGTTTTCCTTTTTCCATTATACGTCCTACACTATTATATATAGAATAATGTTGATTCACGTCTGTTGTAATTATAAAACTTTCTGATGCCGGATTTGGATATATTTTCATGTTATAATTGTTGGCATATTCTTCTATTGAAGCTGTGCTGCCAGATGAAACTGTAAGTATTTTAGAAGTGAACGGTTCTAATGAAATAGTACCACTTATTATATTACCATCTAAATCTTGATAATTATTATCATCCAAATTTATTTCTACAGTCTCCATTGTAGGATTTATAAACAGAGGCGACACCTCTTTGGGGTCAGGAGCATCAACGCTAACGATCTCCCTCATACTAACATTGTCTAACCAAAACACAGGTGTGGTCTCTCCTTCGACTTTGTAAAAATATATCATTGCTCCAGATTCGGTTTCTGATGCTGTAAACTGAAAACTAAAGTCTTGCTTGGCAGTATTAACGGAGATTTTTTGTCCAAACCCTAGAGTGGCATAATCGCCATGATTACGTATTACATAAACATTCAATGATTTTTCTTCATTTGATATGATGCTGAATTTCATTTCATATAATTTTCCATTTTCTATTGAAATATTATGTGAAGCATACGAAGCTGTTGAACTTCCCGGATTGTGCTTTAACGTACCTCCATCCAGTGATGAGTTCTCTTCCCAGGAGTTGCCGCCTCCACCAGTCGACCAAAAATCCCAGTTATTTATATTCGAATCGAACGTACCGTTGGAAATCATTTCCGAACCGTAAGTATATTCTAAATCATCGGAAGTAATCAAACTTTTATGGGAATCAGCATCCTGTCCTGAGTATGACTGCCATGATTCCAAGGTATAATAAGAACTTTGATCTTTAATAATATTTGTTGAATAAGGGTTACAATAATAGTTACTGTTGTAAGTGCCAAATTCAGTTGTTGAGGAAATTGTTGAAAACTGTTGTACACTCAACTGGGATGCATCTAAACAATAAAAAACATTACCTGTAATCTGATACCCTTGAATACCCTCGGCAACCTCCCTGAAATATAACTGAGCATTATGGTTATTATACGATACATTATTTAAAAATTTATGGTCTCTTCCGTTGTTAGTAAAATATCCGTTATTTCCACAGTTAGCCACGGTATTGCCTTCAACAGTTACCTCCTGTGATCTATTATCGATATAAATACCCTCGGCGGCACGATAATTGGGATTGTTAGTTGCTTCCGGTGCTCCTATTCCATCTGTTACAATATTATATCTTATAATTGTACCTTTTACACCTTCATCATAATCCATCTGAAAAGTATAAATTCCAGCACCATCATCTATTGATTTACAGTAATTAGTAATATAATTATATTCAACAGTATTATACTGACCATTTGCCTGTATACCTATATAGCCTATCTGGTCCACACGGTTTTCCCGTATAAGATTATGGCCTCCCAAAACATCTATTCCAAGTGATCCGTGTTCCAAATTACCAATTCCATAAGCACTGAGTTTTGTAAAGTCATCGCCAATATGTGTAATTTGATTATTTTTAACTGTTGAATTTTCTACGGAAAAAAACACTCCCCAGTTGTTAGCACCGTCAATCACATTATTTTCTACCGTTATGTGTTCCATACCATTGGAATCCCACATACTTTCACCCATTTTCACAGCAATACGATCAACATTGTATATTTCATTATTTTTAATAGTAATATAATCGCAAGATGAATTCTCTGCCAGGATACCTGCCAGGTTATGATTCTTAATAGTTAAACCATCAATAGTAATATAAGCTGCGCCGTTTATTTTGAAGCCATAATCAGTTACCGAAGCTTCAACTGTGTAATTGTCAGGAGTATCGCCATTAGGAGACCAATAATATAATGTATTATTGCTTGAATCATAATACCATTCTCCTAGAGAATCCAAAGCAGCAATATGATTATTGATAAAAAAACCCCAACCTACTTTCGGAGTATAATGATAAGCACTTTCTACGGTTATATTTCCACTACTACATGAGGTTATGCTTTTCGAACCAAAAGTCCAATGTTCAACTCGTACATGAGCCACACCTCCGGTCCAATCGGTACTGCCAATATCATCAGAATTAAAGGAAGTTTCGCTATTGACCTGAGTAACTTTGGCATATCCGGTATTCGGATAACGAGCCAGTGTCTGTCTTTTATTATTGCAGAACAATTGCACTACGTTCTTTGCAACAGTGGTTTTATAAATATTTCCCGAATGCAGAGTCCAGCCCGTAACAGGTATTGAACCGCTTATTACTGGTTTGTCTCCTGTGCCGTATGAACCGAAAGTTATAGGGTTCCCATCTGTTCCGCTATTGTTTACAATAATTTCACCCCGCCAGATATCCCCTTTTTTAAACAAAATAGTTGTTCCCGGACTTAAAGTCAAACTGTTTAACTTATCCAGAGTCTTCCATGGCGTATCCGGATTTTGTGCCTGCGCTTCCGAGTAAGAATCATCGCCTGTACTACTTGAAAAGTAATAGGTTTGCGAGTAACTAATAAAATAAAAACTTAAAAAAAATAATAAGGTAACAAATAATTTCATAATAATAAATTTTAGTTTAACAATAAATTAAATTAACACGAATAAATAATCTTAGATATAATAATACTACTGTATTCATTTTTTAAATATTGCAAGTGCATAAGGTTCCAGATCCAGTTTAGCACTTACATCTTTGCTTTTCAGATCATCAAATTTATAAGGGTCTTTCATCAGTTCGGATATATTCTTGTGGTTGATCATTTTAACCGAAGAAGACATGAATTCAGATGGGATCCGAACAGAGAGTGGGTTTTGTGATATTTTTTTATCTTTTGTATCCGTTTTCTTTTCATTACAGCTGTAAAATAACAGCAAAAGAACAGGCAGGATTAACAGGTTTAAGATACTTTTTCTTTTCATTGTATTAATTGTTTGACAGGTTTATTGAACTTTAATTTTATGATTATGATCTCGTTGGGATATTTATTTACCGGAATATCCTGTATCCACAGGAAGGCTTCCTTTTCATAGGGTTTTCTTTCAACTATGCATTTTAAAGGTTCTTTTGTATTTAAAAGAGTTGTCTTCTCAGGGAGTTCTTTTAACGGATAAAGACTGATAGCGTTTCCTTTAGGTAGTTTGTTCAGATGAACATACAGTATATTGTTTTTGCTCGTTACTATAATATCTTTATTTCCTATACCATTCAGTATTTCAACATCTTTGTAGGCTTCTTCGATATTGTGATACCATTTGCCGGTTCTCAGCAGGATCTCTTTTGATTTTTCAGGTATTGAACCTTTTTCATCCGGACCTACATTGAGTAAATAATTTGCTCCTCTAGATAAATAGCTGTCAATACTCTTCATCAGATATTTGTCGGTATAATAGTCTTCATTTTTTTTGTATCCCCAGCTTTGCATTCCTACAGACTGGCAGGCTTCAGTAGGTTTTGTAAAGGCACTGTTTTCCGATGGTTTATTTGTATAATCACGTTCAGGTGTTCCGAAATCACCTTCATCAAAACCGCGGTTATTGATCATTATACCGGGTTGTAATTTCCTGATCATGGCATTGATTGACGGGTCTTTGTATTCCGGGACGTTCATATCCCACCAGAAACCGCTTATTTTACCATAATTGGTACACAGTTCTTTTACCTGAGATTTTAAAAATTTCATATACTTTTCCCAGTCAGGTGAATCTCCATGCTCAGGAGCCGGTAATTCATGATGCCGTCCCTGATTAGGGTAATTCGGGTGATGCCAGTCAACTACAGAATAATAAAGTGATACCGGAATGTTTCGTTTATGACAAGCCTCGGTAATCATTCCAACAATATCTTTTTTGTATGGGGTATTCATCACATTGAAAGAAGTTTGTTTTGTATCCCACATACAAAATCCGTCGTGATGTTTGGTGGTAAAGGTCAGGTATTTCATACCGGCTTCCTGCATCAGATCGAGCCATCTTTCCGGATCAAAATGAACAGGATTCCATGGCTTTGCATATTGTTCGTATTGCTTTCGCGGAATGCCATATCGCTGCTGATACTGTTCATGCACGGCTGGTATGGCATAAATTCCCCAGTGAATGAACATACCAAATCGATTTTCTATAAACCAGTTGTCAAAGTCAGGATGATTGTTATTATAGGAATAACCCATATTTCCCGTCATCATTCCCAGACTTGTCAATGCAGTTATAGTTATAAAATTTCGTCTTTTCATTCGGTGTAAATTTATTTTCTGTTTATTAATCCTGTTTTTTGATCTGCACAATTATTCTTGCATAACGTGTTAAAGGATGTCCTTTCCCGTTGTCCTGAACTTCTAAAATAATATGGATTGTTTTTCTGCTCTCATCTGGACAAATAAATGAGGCCTTAGTTGTATTTGCTCCTTTTATAGAAACCTCACTAAGTGAAGTTCCTGCTTCTCTATATTGCCACCATCTACTTGTTACAGTATCTCCATCAGGATCAATAGGGTTACATGTAAGGCGAATCTCTTCTCCAGGTTTTGCAGAAATATTTTGTTTGATTGTTAAATTTACTTTTGGAGGATGATTCGCATCAATATAATCTTTTACACACCACGAAGCTCGTACGGCAAGTTCATTCTGAATATCGTCATTCCATCTAGCTCCTGAATAATGCATTTTTTGATATTCATTTCGCTTTATTGTATCTCCAGAGTAGGCATCAGGAATATAGTGAACTTTTAAGCTCTTTTCATCCCAATTTACATATCTATTATCAGCATTAGGTACAGTTGAAAAACGTGAGCCCCAACCGCCGAATGCAGGATTTTCAGTACTTCTTAAACCATAATAACTACCAAGTAAATGTAAAAGCGCAGGAGCATCACCATCACAATCACCAGTATCATAATATTCAAAATCATCACAAAGAATACCATTTCCTGTATTGTAATTCTGCTTGACCCATTTCCTCGTAGAATACTGTACATTATCAAACCAGTATTCCTTATGCCCCCAATAGTTCATATAGTTATATGCTTCGCATGTCATCATTTCGGGAACAGGAGTGAAATTCTTATTGATATAATCCATACAAGGTTGTTCCTTTTGATAGGTATCTCCAAACCCCTCTTGCCGACCAACAAAATAGATCTTTAACTTTTTGGCTACATACTCTTTTTCTTCAGGATGATGATCGTTAATATACCGTAAGGCCGCAGTAACAGTTGCAGGTCCTCCCCAACAAGTAACCCAAACGGATTCGTTATTTGAATGGTCTAAAAGAATATCTTTTATATGTAATGATCCTGGCGTATCTGTTGTATAATCATTCGCCACTTCATTTCCTGCCATAGTAATACTTCTTAGATAACCTGGTGTAGGATATAATGGATCGTGTTTTTTTAGATTATGATACACCTTTTCATACAAATCTATATGATGAAAAACTTTTTTGATAACACCAGTATCTGACCATGGAGAAGCACTCGAATGTATTCCTAAAATCTCTTGATCGTTAGCAAAAAGTAATAATCTAACTAAGGTATTTTCATCATCTCTTACCAAATCTGAAGTATGAATTACCCTAATTTTCTTTTGCGTTGACCCTAATTTTTCATTACTTTCTGACTCTTTTTTTTCAAAAACACAGCCACCTATCAACATAAATGATAAAAATACAGGTAAAACATAAATAGGTAAAATCTTTCGTTTTTTGTGCATAATAACTTTTTAGATACGAATAAATACTTTTTTCTTATACATCCAGTAACAGATATACCAAAGTAAGAACCATAATATTGAATTTTGTATTAGTGCATATCCAGGGTCTCCAATCCATCCAAAGAGCGTTTTTATAAAAGGAGATAATGGTGAAAGTAAAAATGATGTTCCTCCAATATGGGCAAAAAGATAAATAAAGAGTGGATTCATACCAACAACAGCAAAAACGATTACCCATTTTCTACTCTTTTTTATATCGATTAGCCAATATGAGAATGCCAGTACTAACAATGACCATCCACCACTTACTATAACAAAAGAACTTGTTGCGGTATGTTTAATTATAGGTGTAATATATCCAAGACTATATCCAACAATAAGTCCAGCAAGTCCAGCCAATGCCAGTATTTTGGCTTTTTGCATTGCTGGTTTATCGCTCATTAGTAAATATCCTGCCATAGCTCCCCAAATGGTATGTGCAGTGGTAGGAATTGCATTGAATGATACCCAATTATACCTTAAATCGGCTCCGCCGTATTGCAAATCGAGCCAAGTTCCAAAATTCTCATTAGGAACAAATGGATGGTTAAATCCATCTACCCAGAATGTGCGATAGAGAATTTCAGTAATGATTATCAATCCAAAGGAAACAATTAACTGTACAGAAATTTTTTGCCTGATAACAAGAAATGTTATAAAATAGGCTACAGAAAGTTGTGCCAGTACATTTTGAAAATAAAAAGTTAGCTTGTCTGGTCCACAGTAAAGTCCCCAGCCCAAAAGAAGGAGTAATAGTGAACGCTTTAAAGCATGTTTAAATAACGAATTATAGCTATCGCCTCGTGCCATTCTTTTTGTAAAAGACAAAGGCATAGACACTCCCACAATAAATGTAAAAAATGGCTGTATCAAATCCCAAAAATGAAGACCTTCCCAATGAACATGATGCAATTGTGTTCCAATAAAATAGAGAATAGAGCCTTCCAACTCTGGTTCAATTAAAGTTTCAATAAAACCAGTAAATTCTCCTATTAACAAAAGCATTGTAAAACCTCTAAAAAAATCTAGTGATAAAAGCCGTTTGTCTGAAGACGCAATTGTGTTAGTCATAATTTATTGTATTTTAACTGTTAATAGTCTTACTCAGCTGCATTGGTGACTATCGCTATTGCATAGGGATCTATCTCCAATTTATCTTTAATATTTTCTAATATTAAATTCTCAAATCTCTCTGGATCTTTCATCAAATTAACAATATTTCTATCTGTAATCATTCCAACCTTAAAAGTACTAAACTCCAATGGCATTTTAATAGATAAGAAATCTGAAGAATAATTGGCAATCAACACTATTGATGCTTTTTCATCTTTTTTACAGAAGGCCAGGCCTGTAAATTTTAAGCTCTGTTCTGATTCTAAATGATAAAAACTCCAATTTTTATGTTCAAGAATAATTTTAAATATAAAATACATCGGATAAACAACAGTTGCAGGAGCTTCAAATAGGTTTTTATACAAAGGACTTTCAGATTGTATAATTCCCTTTAAACCAACTGTTTCAAAAAATGTTAAAGAAGCAGGTTCTACGGTTAATAAACTATTTATAGTGCCTATAACCCAAGCTGCTCCAAAAAGAGACATTTGCCGAATATCGACATCTGAGGGGAGCTCCTTTGTATCAATTAAATACGTTCCTGTTGCATTAGGATTCCAACGCATTTTAAATGTTATTGGAGAAATATAAATTGGTTTTTCTTTAGAAAAATATTTTGCTGTTTCAACAGTATACCGTTGTGCAGCAATTGTCTCAATCAAAGAGTCATTGTCATAAGTATGCACTTGTGGATTAATGGAATATACAATATGATCAACTTCATCCATTACCACTCGATCTCTATTCAGTTCTGCAAAAAAAGCATTAGTGCCCATACCTATAGTAGCTTTAGGGAATAATTCTCTAAGAATCGGTAATACAGAATCAATCGTCTTTTTTTCTGTTACAAATGATTTTTTATTAAAAACATGAACAATGCCTACATGTGCATCTTCTTGTTGTACAACCTTTTTAAATTTTAGTATTTCTTCTTCAATAAGGTTAAAGAAAAGACTTAACTCCAGTACAAACCCTAACTGATTAGATTCTATTATAGCTTTTTTCAGTGTAGACTCCCAACCTGACTCATACAGTTTAAGATCTACCTGATAGGCATCAAAAGGAATTTTATTTATTTTTTTTATTTCAGAAGTTGATAAGGTATCAATTTCAGTACTTCTTCCAATATTAATCTTTGGCAGTGAAAAAGCCGTATCACTAATGGAGAATGTAAGTTCTGGTTTTGAAGAATTATTAATGGGCTCTGTTACATTGGTAATTCTTAATTTGATGGTTTGTTCTACCTTATCACCTTTATTTAGCTCTACTGGAAAAGGTAAACTCAATGGTGTACAATAGGTTTTATAGGAGTCATCAGTCCAGTTACGCTGATCTTCCGTTTCAAAAATATCCCCTGTAAGTTCAAGTATCGCTTTTCCTTTTCCAAATCCCCATTCCATTGACTGTATATCCAAAAAAGGTTGTTTTGGGCTTATTAATTTTGGAAATCTTTGAATTTTGATTTTACCTTCAGAATTTTTGATGCG
>JAUTBZ010175111.1:0-10088 GCA_032361785.1 Lepetodrilus galriftensis | reverse complement strand
ACACACACACACACACACACACACACACACACACACACACACACACACACAAACACACAAACACACACACACACACAAACAAAACAAACAAAAACAAAAAAAACACACACCATAACTAAAAGTATTTTGCGATCGATAAGAAAGTTGATATTCCGTATATCCCTTTTAACTCTCTCCATGCTGGAAGCGACCGGAGATGCCACAAAGAGCTGTAGGCCTACCTGTATTAATCCAGCAGGGAGAGACAGGATATATATATACATTTGTGAAATGGAGACTTGAATGGGATAATACCGCATCTATATGTATGAATTCAGTATGTCAATGAGTACGATTATTACAATAGAAATTCAAATATTTAATTCCTGCGTATTACGTCATAGTGTTGTTGATCACGCGATATTATTCACGTTTACGTTCTAACTTGCATGCATAGAAAATAGTATAAGATCAACAAAATCATGCGACGAAATACGAAGAATTTCTAGCATTTGAAGTTTTATGTGGGAAATCTAAAGGTATATATTATTGTTAGTACGGTAAACAGTGTTAAATTGAATTAAATAATCCGAATTTATCAAAAACCAGCAAATGATTTATAATTTTACTGAATTGAGTAAATACTTAACCATCTCTAGATCTGCCGCGCACCGCCTAACTTGTTTAAATGCAATCACGTTCAAAACAGTAATCAATAACGCTGTTTTAAACTGTCCCACGTCACACGTGCTTCTACTACACGTTTATTCTCTTCACCCACACTGGTATACATGCTAACATGGGTATTTGAGGAGCATCCCCTCTTGAATTAGACAAGTGCAAAAGTAGTGTTCCATGCTAACATTCCATTGATTGTATAACGGTTTCTTTGAACAGACACGCACAACCGTGGACGGAGGGTCACACGCAGCCTATTAATATTTTATCATAGAAGCATATGGCTTTGCATGGCTAATTGATATCGCATGTTTGGAGAGAATTGAATCAATTCATAACAAAGACTAGTGTTTTTCTAAAGGCTAATAGAAAAGTTTACAATTGCACGGAAGAGAAAAACCCTGTGATTTAATTGGAAAATGATATTTGAGTGCATACTAGTATTTACAGTTGGTATATTTGGGTCACAATCAAGTCTAGCGCAAGGTTATTCGTTTATAAATATATTAACGACACCAATCCAATATGTAAGCACTGAGAGAAAAATATACTAGTAAGTGAAAGACTTGGTATTTGCATTTTGTTATATAAAGTACATTGTTAAATGTTATAATACTGCAAACAGTGAAACCAGTACGTGATTAATATATATGCACAATGTATGTTACAATAATAAGATCATCACTATTCAAGTAGGCCTATATTCCATCAACAATGCATTCGACACAACTCGGACCTTCAACTGAACTTTTTACTTTTACTCATATAATATGCGTGTGCGTATGTACACATGTTAGTGTGTGTCGTGGGTGTGTGCCCGCGCGTGTGTGTACATCGATCCTATAGAAAATCGCAATTATTACGCACTGTATATTGACCCCCGAGTAGCATTTGGTTATATTATTTCCAGTGTCCTGTATTTGTATCTCAATGAAAAGACTACTTTTACTTCCCTCAAAAGCATGGATCCAGTACTAGTAATCCATATGCGTGCATCTCGACAAGTGGCTAACGAATTGCATTCGTATACTCACAGAAAGAGACATCCTTCCGTGTTACCGTATAGGTACAATAGCTGTCACCGACGTCAAGCTCTCAAAACTCATACTGAAGCAAGACAGATGTCTTCGACGTGTGAATGTACCACTCCTTGTCCAACAGTTCCAAGAATATTTGAAAGGAGGTTCGTTAGGCGGGCCTCATGCCATTAGGCGGTTCGTGGTTGCGGAACTTTCATCAAAAAGACTGAGTCCCAGCTCACAACCGACTGCACGACGATGAGATGATGCATTTCAGAAACGTGCCCAGCATGGCTATGGTGTAATAAATCTGTCTGTCCCACTTTGGCCCTCCAATATACCACTGTCTGCATTCACCAAATATGCGTGACGTTTTTACAGACTGGCGTAAAGCAGGTACCTGGCATCAATGTGGACATTATTGATAAGGACTCATGGAGAATGAGTCGGAGAAGCAACATGACCTTGGAACTGTTTCACAAATAGTTTAATACACATAATCCCCTTCTGAAATACATGCATACTTTCACAATGCCAGGCATTATATACGGAAGTGACGCGGACATATTTCGTACACTCTATTTGTTTGTGCTTACACACTCTTTGTAAACAAACATCTCAGAGAAATCATTCCAACCCTGAGTGGACGAGTGGTTTGTACACGTTCTTGAAGAGAGGGGTGCTTAAATCTCAGACGAATTAAGCCTAGCATCTTGAAGCAACTTCCGCTTCAATTTGGATGTGCCACGGTTAGGGTAATATAATAAGAGACGTCCTACTCGAGATAGCATCTCTGTATCGATCAGGATACCGCTGCTCCATTATCATGAATCTGTCATGTGGATTACTTCATGGTGAGATGCTGTATTGGGCCATAGAAGGGCACCCGTGTTATATAGGAGATGGAGGCGAACGAGCGTAATGTTGAATATCTAATTTAGTCGCATACAGTCGAAATTTAGAATCGATCTTGCCCGAAATATATTCCCGAAATACATTGTTCCAAAGTATGTATATATGCGTATATGTCAATATGTTAATAATATGCATACTGGAATGCCTGGCAACATCGCGAAATAGCAATAAGACCATGATGGTCGTTAAGTATTGGCTGCCATTGAGGATTACATCTTCTGCAGTAAATCACGAAGGCAGATCCAATAATTGAAGAATCCACAGACCCCTTGGGAATCAATATTCAATTTACGACCAGATTTCTTTTTAGACGCTTTCTATTCATATAGTATTTGGCATCCGCGCCCTACAGTCATAATGACGTATCAACCATCAACTGGCAAAGTTTCACCAATTACAGGCTATCTTATTATATAAGTCTGACAATGTTGGTTAAATGGTTTAGCACAAACGATACCGGTAGTCCTTCGTTGCTTTATATGCACTTATATCAGTTACACCTTTGTCTCGCTATAGGTTTTGAAGGTTGAAGCTGTACATCGACAACATAATAAGTGTCATAATAGCCCTTGGATTGTCGCTGAGAATTTTCCCAAAGTTTCGGATTTATCCATCATGGATTTATCCACAGACATCTTGAATTGCCATGCCGATACATTGAAATCAATAGCCATCGTATACTTCTTGCGAACGCCTTATATTGGAAGTCAGTGTGCCCATTGAACATACTGCTCAACAATGCGATACAGTATAACGTTATCTCTGTCAATACCTACTGTATTAATGCAAAATAAAAAACACATTTACATTTTAAAAGCCTCTTCAGTTGACCTTCTGACCTTCGAGAGACGTGTCACGGGTCACATATTCCTTTAAGTAGCCCACTATATACACGGGGTGTAGTGGCAAAGTTGTTGGTGGTTTCAATTGCCACTATACAAAATTAAAATATGTGGTTAACACTGTCGACAATGTACTAAATTCATGGTTCCTCGGTACACGAGTTGCTCTACAATGATGGGCTGCACGACTAAATAGTAGGCATTTTATATTTACATCTATCGTCATTACATCACAGCCCAAGATATGGTATCATTACAAAATGCCTTGCATAGTGTAGACTGCACGTTAGTGAATATTGTGAAATTACGAGTATAAAATAATACATTGAAAGCTAATTGTACTAGTATAACTGTATTTTGTTTCCAAAATAACACCATCCATTGTCATGCCCTATTGGCCATCCGTTAGAGGGGTTTGCAATCCATCAGTGGTCTAGACAATCCATTTGAAGACATGTCTGATAGTCATCTTTCCGGATGATACACGTCCTATTACCACAAAACGTGTTTGGCAAAGGTTCAGAAATATGTGGGCGAAACTTTGATAACAAAATGATATTTGCCTGCATAATTACATACAGCGTATTTAGTGTGTGGCTATTGATTTCAGTCTTGGTGTCAAATGTACATACATCTCTGACTGGTCTGGAGCTGATGTGTTGAACTTAACCAGACTGAAAAACCACTTCGCAATTCTCAGCTTACTAAACGTTACGAAATGTCATCACTCCGCTTACCATCTGATATGAAATGTCATATAAAAATGAGTCGTCAAAGTTAGTTTATTGCAACTTTAGAATGTAAGAGTAAAACTGAGGTAAATAATATAAATATAAATACTGGATTATGGAGATTCTGGATTTTAATTATCATACATATCGTATACAAGTATGGTAGATTTAGCAAGTATTGGGTCACAAGTACTAATACTATTAACTTTTAAACACTAACAGTATTATATTACTGTAGAAATGAAATCAGTATATATACATTTAAGAAACGATTAGTGACAGTATATGCTCAACACTTGTATATGCACTGTCTGAGGGTTAAGGAGCTAATTGAAAATGTTTTACGGAATTTACCGAGATTAACCGATCGAGAAGCTGCTCTTTAGCCATGTCAAAACGGCATTCAAACGTCTTACTCAAATACAACAAATATGTGTGGCTCAAAACCGCATTAAAGACAAATAAAGAAAACGGAGCAAGTACATGAATGAAAGTTTGTCATTTCTCAGTTAGTTTGTTTTCCACTTAGAGTAAAACTGTGACTAGCGTGTCAGCAGCTCCATTGTGCCATTGCCAAGGTGACACTGTCCACGTGTCACGTGTGTCAACTAATTTCGGTCCCAATCCATGACGTTGGGAACACCGAATTGTTGACTGGGCCCTGTATATTGCCCCTTTGACGTGACGTTCTCTCACGTTTGGCTGAATATTTACTTCCACGTTCGTTTTGAAGGGGGGAAAAAGTCTTCATTGAGTTGTTATCGCCGATATATTTACATAAAGTGCAAATATAATGTCCGATTCCCTCGTTTTCAGGAGGCCTATTAAATTCAAGTATTAATGTTTCTCAAACCTATTTGGAAATGTGAAAGAGTTTGATGATGCCGACTGATGAAGTGGAATACGGTTCACATGCCAATCCAGTTCAATACTACATGAGGCTAGTAGACATATTCAATATTTGCTAAGACGTATATTATAAGTTGCTGAGTGTAATGAGGACATGCTCTCAGATCAGTATATAGCGTGCATAGTGTACGTGCCCATCATAACTGGGAGAAATTATGTAGGAAAATATATAGGCCTAACCATTTTCTGCCTCACTGAGTGATTCGCTCATTTTATTCATTCCAATATGATGAATGGTACATGCACTGAAATTATACTGCATTTTTCATGCTTTGAATTGACTGGCATTGCCGACAATGCAATCTAGTATCAAGATAGTTGGTCGGTCAACAACAAATGACATTAATTATAGTTGATAAATGCATACAGAAATAGCCATTTATATAGCATGGGTATCTGTTGTGATTCTGAAACTACCTCCACATAGTAATCCGCATCCAAATAAAGAATGCTAGCTCTATTAAAATTCTTCTGAAATTGTTTAATACGCGGGAGCATTTTAAACTAGAAAAAGCATCCATCCTTCGTTCAAGTTCAAGTTTATTATTCTTTCCGAAATGTTAGATGTATTTTCTTTATTAACATCCTTCCCAGGCCATCTCTTGTGTAACTAATACACATGAAACGTCTTACGATGTCTGCCCACAATCTATTGAACGCTACTCAGGCAAACAAGACCGGCAAGTGCATGGATCCAAGCCTGAACTGACGCTATAGCCTACTTCGAAAGCCTTTAATTTACTTCTTTCCCCAAATATTGTATGGTCTCAATCAAAGTGTATTAAAAATAGCCACCATTTTGTTGAGAGGGGGGGCAAGCAAGCTACTCGGAGCAAAGTACCACGATAGGCCTTACCTGAATGAGTTAACCTCGATCTCGCTCATAATTTGTTCAGACAAAAAAGCCTCAACTAAATGCTTCTTGTTAATATTTCATTTAATTTCCAATTCAAAGCAGACAGACAAACAAACATGTTTATTCTCAAAAGTAACGCTATGGTGACAAGGAGAACATAATATAGAGTACAATACAATTATATATACAATTATTATAACGTAATTCAAGATATTATAGTATAAAGACTATTGAAATAGTATTACTTCATATCCATAAAGCAATATACATGTACACCCAATAACGACACGAGTGCGCCTGTGCGCTGAGCAGCGGTGACTAGGCATCCCTTATGATAACATAATATTGTTAGAGATAAAGGATTGCACGCTATTTACATTTCACATTTAACGTCTACAGGGGGCCTATTCTCGAAACGTTCTTATACGATCGTACGATAACCTTAACGATTCTAATAGCATGGCTACGAACGGTTCTTACGCTAAAAAGTTATAGTAAGAACGTCTCGAGAATAGGCCTCGAGACGAATAGTATTTGTTCTAAATCTCACGTAGCCTACGGTATAATAATAAACGTATATTAAAGTATACGTATATTATCTTTATCACAATTATACTACCAAAGTGATGCTCCAGTTAAAAACACACACACGTTATCTTTCCAATAGTATAATTATGGTAGAGCAATCTGAATATGGAAGTACAAATGTATCGTTTTCAAATATGAAAGTTGGGCCAGCACACACAAATGGGAGTTTGATTGCAGCTCGGGCATACTAATTATGTGGATATCATTCAAAGTGTTATGCTGTTGTGGTATAATTATAAGCTCACTGATGTGGAAAAGGACGACCTTAAAAGCTGGTATTTAACAATCTATAAAATAGTTGTAATTGAAAAGATTGAAGTATTTGTACATGCTGCGTCCGTACTATATAATTCGGTAGATAATTCTTCGTAAAATGTAAGTCTTGAAATTACCTTGTACTTTATAAAAATAAAGATGACTAGATCTATAAAGCTATATTCAACTGAGGACATAGTTATTGGAATATCTACCAAGATCACTGACGATGAAGTACGTGCTGAAGAATCTGTACTTGTATGTCCAATGAGTACATCTATCAGTAAATTAAATAATTGTACAAATGCTAGAAATCCAGGTAAACGTACGTATTGTACGCATATTAAATAATTAATTAATATTAAGATAATATTTTAGATACATGCAAGTTAGATATGTGTCAACAATGTCATAATGTCGATCATAATGCGACTAATAATTTGATACATAACTACTGTACATGTACTTGGAAGAACACATAGACCCCTATACCTATTGTCAAATATTGGATTTCTGATGTAAATATAATATTAAGTCATAATAATTAAATCTCACCTTTAGTGGAAGATACGACTTGTGCTTGCTGCATGGTTTCATCATGACTGACGCTGCCGTTGGCTTTTGCTCTCTTGGTGTTATTGCCAAGGTTTCACGTTCTAGTTGTTTTGGCTTATAAGTTCATCCCCTGCTCAAAACGTAATCCATAAATCGTGCTTACGCTACCTGCACTTCTGTCTCACTCTCAACCCAATCTGTTACAGGTGAACAGTTTCTATGGCAATGCACTGATTCATCCAGTGGCGCAACTATACTGAGTCTGAGCACCAGTGAAATTTACGTTACAATGTGAAGAACACAATGAACACAACCACAGGTGTGGAATAGGACCCTCGGAGAAGAAATCAAAACATACGCATATGGCCGCCAAAACGCCAAAGTCAATCTCAGATTTTGCAAGCTTCATAAACATTCTCTGAACAGGTCCAATGTCGTCTGCGTCTAACGAGCGTGCCTTTCTCCGTCAGCTGGCAACCGAACTCGAAAGGACATGTGTCGTCTGCTAGAACAGATGGCACGCGCTCTGCACCTGTTGATTGTGTTCACTTCGAGGCTAAGCATGTACGGCGCATGCCTAGATAGAGATGGGGATTGTTGAACCGTTAAGGTTTGGATGGGATAAAATTAATATAAATGGAAATGGAAAGTTGAATGACATTTGCATGTGTTCTACCCATGAGTGTATTAAGCGAAGTAGTCATAGGCACGCTTCAACGGTTTCTCTTCCTCCAGGCGCGAACTATTTCATCTATATATAGGCAGAAAGTGGAGTAGGCCTACTTTAAGAATAATGTTTACAAGCGAGCACGGTTCTCTAGTACCTACTTCTACAGTCCAGCTACTAAGTGATTCAGTTTTTATAATAATGCAAACATTTATATTGCCACAATTCCACAGCGCTACATAGGTGAAAATCATAAATCCGAGAACAAGTATTGTTTTCACAGTCAAGTTGGCTAACCATTTATTAAATGCATTAAATAATAAACCAAATGGTTTGAGTCTATTGGTAGATTGCACCTTTTTAAAACATTTCTAAATTGTACGGGCACACTTCTAAATAGATGGCTGCAAGATGATGTCATTTATAGATGATGGTCATGACTACATTATAAATGAAACAGGACCACTGTCGATCCTGGGATTCGAACCCGAGTTGGTGGATTGCGAGTCCAACGCTCTACCGACTGAGACCAGTAGGAGCATCTTATATCAAACCCGGCTACATACATATACCTTGTCTTTCCGTTGTATTTACAAACACATGTAAATATAGTGTTCAAATCTCTTCTCTAGATAATTGGAGGTCTGGGAGAGAGAGAGAGAGAGAGAGAGAGAGAGAGAGAGAGAGAGAGAGAGAGAGAGAGAGAGAGAGAGAGAGAGAGAGAGACAGAGAGAGAGAGAGAGAAGAGAAGAGAGAGAGAGAGAGAGAGAGAGACATGCAGAGATATGCTATTTTGAGTTGATCATATATATTTTCTATATCAATTGGAACCGCACTATACTTTGCCTACACGAACACGACAAGTGAAGATAATTACGGTGTCCCAGTAATATATTAGTATGTGACACATGTACATTAGATGGCATTGATAATAGAATAATAGTGTCGTCTTCGTGCCACACAGTGAACAGAATTATAAGATTACATTACAGCCATGCTTGTCAGAGAAAGTCAGAGTGCTGTCATTACTGTATTACGAATCCCAAACACCTCGAGGGCCTAGAATAATGTCAACAGGTATTAGTGTATTTATTATACATGAGTATCGAGTGATGGACATGTATACATAGATACTCAGACTACCAACTACCTGTATATGTATCAGACACACTATTAGATACGTTCTCTCCTGTAAGATTTATCTTACACTTTAACTAGTGGTGTAATATAATGAATCTTAAGCGTCACTTTTAATTTAATTTAATTTGTGGTTGTTCTATTCATTTTGAACAAGTCTTACAGAGATTGAACATGTAGTAATTCATTTTAATTCGACAGGATGCAATATATTGCTTTTGATTTTAGTTTCCAACATTGAAGTCTTATCATTGCTTTTGATTTTAGTTTCTAACAAGTTTATCTCTACACTTTATATGTATGACTAGAATATATGCAGCCTACCAATTTCAGCAAGTTCAACAAAGGCAATATGTTAGAAAGGATATGCAAATGCAAAGGTGATGCCCATCGTAAATCATGTTAGCATACCCACACGGTAGGATACTAGAGTGCAGTGCATTCGCGAAGTATTTCAACGAAAATTCCAGATATCAATCATAACACAGGTGTGTTCCTGTCGCATATTAATCACATATAATCACAGCTCTTTGTCGGCGAAACCATATGAACATATTTAGAATGCTTTATGACGAAATCTCTGGAAAGCGCCGTTATCGATAGACTCCGCTTTTGTGTGAGCGACATTATCTAAATAATTAATGTTCAACTTCGTGAAGTTTACGACCTGGTAGCATGAATACAGGTCATAACAATTGGGCGTAGATTTCAAGATATCGTTATGCTTATTCCTTGTTGTCCTTGGAACATTGTTATGGTATTGACGAACCGTCGTACCGAGGATAGCAGGTAAGTTCACCTCTGTTGATTGTATTACAGTCAATGTCTAAAATCAGGCAATGTGTAAAATGCCTGAAATAAAAAAGAACTGACCGCATTTATTTGAAAGATTGACTGGCATGAGTTTGGTGAAATAAATAAAAAAGAATGCATACATTTGTATATGTATTCCCACAC
>JAUTBZ010175100.1:0-10088 GCA_032361785.1 Lepetodrilus galriftensis | reverse complement strand
TTTTGCGAGATCGCGATAATATAATCTATTAACATGTGTCTTATTATGGTTATAACGCCGCCGTGCTTTATTGCATTTCTTCCGCATATAATTACATTCCTTACCATACCAGGGTTTATTATTAGTATGTTTAAATGTTTCCTTTATACTAGGGTTCACATGGGGCGGTCTGTTTACACCGAACGTACTTCGAGAGGCCTCGGTAAGCACGTGCGCGATGTCAATTGCAAGGTTGTTAATTGCGTGCAAAGGATTTTCCTGGTCTTCGGTTATGCTATTGCATACAGTGATCATATGTTGTACTAGTTTATCGTCAATATTATTCAGGAATGCATTCTTCAATTCCTGTTTGTAGCGCTTAGGTTTTAGTGGTACACTATCTTGATTAATACTTGTTTTAGGCGTTTTAAGGGGCTCTTTATGCACCGAACTTCCCTTTAGTGAGAACGATATCGCACAGTGAACGTCGGAGTAAAGAGGGGAAAATTCTAAAATATTAAAATCATGTAATAATGTAAGGCTAGTGGAGGATGCTATAACGTAATCAATTACACTTGTATCGTTACACGTTACAGTACCTACATGTTTATCCTTCCCGACGCGTCCATTGCATATGATCATGTTCAGATTTTTACACATATTAAGGAGCTTGTGACCGAATCCGTTAACCCTTCCTGTATCACGTGAGGACCTGTTGAATGGTAGATTACAACTTTCGAGTATATGTTCAGAGTCAAGTTCTTGAGAAAAGTCTGAGTTTTCTAAATCAAGTTCATCAGCGACAAACTTATCTAAAACAATATAGTCGCATAGGGTACCAGTTCTAGCGTTAAAATCACCCATTAAGATCACATGATCTGTTTTAGATGACATTTCTATACATGATTCTTCAATATTGGTAAATACATCATCTCTAGCATATTTCGAGCCCTCTGGGGGTATGTAAACAACACCCAGCATAATGTCCTTATCTAGATTAAACAGGCGACAGGAGAGTTTAAACCATAGCATGTAATCATTTTCAGTCTCCATTTGGATGATAAATTTAGCGAGATGATTTTTTATGGCGAGTGCAATTCCACCTGAGCGTCTGTTTACACCTGCTCTATGTTGAATATACACCGTATATCCCTGTATATGTATATCATCAAGCTTATCAGTCTTTGTCTCCTGGAAGCCTACTATATCCGCATCCGAGATTAATTCACAGAATTCAGGGTAATTTAGTCTATTTCTAAGTCCACATACATTTATGCTTAAGAATTTTAGAGGGGTATCTGAATGTTTGTGAGTACTAGGGATAGTATTATCGCTATTTTCATTATCCGCGTCACTAGAGCAGCTATGTACAATAGTAGAGGTAGCAGTGTCATCAAGATTATCAGCATAGTTATCACTACCTTGCATATCATTTACAATACTGTCAATAGTGATAGTAGAGGTAGCAGTGTCATCAAGGTTATCAACATAGTTATCATTACCTTGCATATCATTTACAATACTGTCAATAATGATAGTAGGGATAGCAGTATCAACAAAGTTATCAACATAATTCTGATTACATTTCAAATCATTTTCAATACCGTCAGTAGTGATAGTAGGGATAGCAGTATCAACAAAGTTATCAACATCATTCTGATTACCTTTCAAATCATTTACAGTACTGTCAATAGTGATAGTAGGGATAGCAGTGTCAACAAAGTTATCAACATAGGTCTGATTACCTTGCAAATCATTTACACTATTGTCAATAGTGATAATAGGGGTAGCAGTATCAATCAAGTTATCAACATAGTTCAACATATCATGTAAGTTATTTTTATCAGAGTCAATACTTGAATGGTCATACTGGTTGAGAGGGTTTAGGTCACTTTCTGGTATAGTTTTAAGGGGATGGTTACCAGCATATGGTTGCACATTTATAACGTCATTTTCAATAAAAACATCATTCACTTCATGTTGTTGATACTCAATAGTTATGTTATTATGTTGGCATGAGGTGCTCAGATCACATTCTATTAAATGTAAATATGGGTTTGAGTCAATATGTTCACTTTCAAGGGGGATAGTTCCAAGTCCATTCTCAGGTCCACCGTCGTGCCCCTATCTAGCGTTAACTAGGCGGTTCTGCTTCTGGGAGCCGGGGACACGGTAGGGGGGTGGGGGGTTGACTTTCTGCTGGACATTGTCAATGTAAAGTCTATCTACAACAATGTGAGCACGCTTGTTGTTTTTTCTGGCCTGGAACTGGAGTGGGTAGAGCACATTCCTCCTGTAGTCACTAACCTCCTCTGGAAATTGTTCGACTATCCTGAAGAGCTTCCCCTTTAACTCTTTCCCAGATCTTTTGATGAGGTCTCGTTGGGATGTCACATTGAATTTGGCAATAATGGATCGTGGTTTATCTGAGCGACTTCTTCTGGTGCCTATTCGGTGGATTCTTTTAAAGTCTATTTGTTCTGGGTCCTGTTTCAGTTCGTCCTTTATGAATGTCTTCAGTACTGTCTCCGTGTCTTCATACGTGTCAGCAGTTTCAGCGATACCCGTGAATATGAGATTGTCTCGCATTGATCTACATCTCTGATCTATCATATATTCCTTGATGAGAATGTTTTCGGCTTGTAATTCGGCGATGGTGGACGAGTCATGTGTTAACCGTTCTTGTAATTTTGTTATGTCAATGCTGTCCATTTTCGTCTTCAAATCTTTCAGGTCAATTTTGGTCTGGGCATGTTCTGTCTTCCATTCCTCAAAGCATTCACTCATGTAGGCGGTGCTAGTTTCTAGCTGGTCTACTTTTACCGTGACCACTTCCAATGCCTGGACCTTATGTTCGAGATTCGCCATGTTTACTTTAATTTCAGAGATATTTTGTTCCATAACATCAAGTTTTGACACCTTTTTGTCGATAGCTTCTAGTTTCGCAAGGATGACTGCGTTAAAGTCCGACATGTTTGCTTGGGGTATTTGCGACACCGGGTGTGTATCTAATTCGGGCGCGAAAACCGTGTCGAGTGCTGCACGGATAACACTACCTGTTGATTCGAGATCTGTGTCACCTGTATTCGTGTCAGTGTCCGAAGAGTACTTCTTTTTCCTTTTCTTGCTGTTTCCACCAGATTGTGAGTTGCGGGGCATCCCGTAGACTTATACCGTGCACTTGGGTCTTCGTTGCTGGCTCGGGTTCTCAACTAACTAGAAAAATTCTCATCAGACGGAGAGAAAGACGACCACCTTCCGCCATTTTATCACGTGCCTATCGAACCTCCACTCCACACCTAAACCGTAACGCACGGTTTATATTAGGTGTCTAGCACAAGCAGACCAACATTCAGCGCTCTCCAGCTCTATGCTGCGAGACAAATGCGTCCCAAAGAGGGACCAGTCTGCCGAAATCAGCTGTGCTGGAAGGCGACTGTCAAAGCATTTAAATACATACACACACAGTAACCACGTTCACCCTACAATAACATATAACAATTACCATATAGGTATGCCTGTAGCGTGTTTAACATACAATAACGAATCTAAATACGAGTAGTAAAGGCATGACAATTCTGATGGTCAAAGCCATGACATTACTACTGGTTCGGTCTTAAGAACAAATTTACAATATTTAGAATACAGATTTAACAGCAAAATGTAAACCCCATATGTCAGCACCATAGAATAATATTGGAGTTACATCATATCATTATCCACGGCTTGAAGCAGAACGACAAATGTAAATTCCAATAAGGTGTTTCATTCAATTATTTCTGCTTTGTAAAATATGGTAAACATGATCCTGTCTTGTCCAGATTTTCCAATGGAGAATAATGAATAGAAACCAAGATTAAAACAGGGAATATCTGATATCAAATACGGACGACGACACAACCAGTTTGATAGCACCTCGCTGTGGACTGTCTTCACGGAGTTATTCAGTACAGTTGTGGTTACTAGTATCTGGTTATTGACCACCATAGGTAAATACTCTAAGTCCTTCACTCAACGAAGCAACATACACATTATTTCCTTTGACATACAATCCATATACACGATTCAACTGATCTCTAGGAGTACGAATGTCTTTCACAAAGTCGCCAGTCTCCGTAAGCTGAACGATTGCATTTCTTCCGAAGTCGGCCAGTAGAATATCACCGCCTGTGGTTGTCGTGACACCACGTGGGCCGTTCAGTCTGCTCTCGTCTGTAGGTCTGTAGTGGAACACGACTTCTCCTTGCTGTGTGATGCAGGTCAGAGACTCCTCTCCATCGTCTGAGATCAGGATGTTACCCTTGGAGGTTACGTGAACAAAGTATGGCAATGTAATGGAGCTCTGAATAGAAGGAAGGTCTGTGAATGACTTCACTACAGCTCCTGTTATATCCACGATGTCTACACTTGGAGGGGTTGAGCTTGGAGCTGATACAACAAGAGTTGTAGGATTCAGAACGTCCAGTCCGACATAAGATTTCCCCGTTGTTATTGTGGATGTCAGTACAAGTTCTGGTTTGACGTCAAATACAATGATTTGGTGTCCACCAGGAAGAGTAGCAGCAGCCTGGTGATGTTCCAACAACGCCAGAGTCCGAGGACCAGCCTGACATTTAAGTGTGCTGTGACAGGACGTAGTGTTCTCTTTGTAAAAACATTTTACAGATGTATTGTCCCAGTCTGTTACTACAACTGCATCAACGCCATTGACAGCTACCACAACGACATCATATAGAGAAGGTATATCGCTGTCCCCAGCTATTCTGCAGTCATGTTTCAGATGTGATTTAGGCGGAATACTGAAATCAATATCTAGATCAGTATAAACTGTCATCTCGGAAATGAGCAGTTCTACTTTCTGTAAGTCGTGTTTGAAATGAACCCCACTGCGCTGTGCTTCATCATTCTTCCAGTCAGCATCAGAGTTATCTACCATTAGTTCGCGTTCCTGAAACATCTGAAATAGATCTTCCTCCGAATTGTGTTCTAGGGCCTGCGTAATGAACTCCGCCTTCTGTCGGTAAATCTGGATGTCCATCTCTCCTAGCTTTACCTTTGCTTTCAGGTCATCTCTCTGTTTCTGTAACTCTTCATCGACATCGGCAACCAGCTGGTTCTTCTTGTCTTGTAGCATCTTCATCATCTTGTCGACAGCTTTGTCAATGTCCTGCTTGATTGTGTTACAGTTGGCTTCCTTGTCTTCAAACATCAGTTTGCGTTTAGATATGTACGCATTTATCTCTTGAATCCGTTCACTATTAATCGTGAGCTTGTCTTGTATGGCCTGTTTAACCTCTGGCATCATGGACTGTGTGGTAACAACACGTGTGCACGTTCTGTGGTTGAGTCCACATCATAGCGTACACAGTGTTTGGTTACATTCCTTGCAGAACATCTTCATTTTCTTGTCATGCTCTTTACATCTCATCGTCTGTATGCGTGGATATGACTTCATCTCTGCCACGTTGCCGGTTACCTGATGACTTCGTGAAGCAGGTATTCTCTGATGCATTCTTAAGCAAGACTCGCAGAGAGTAGAATCACATTCAGAACACCAAACTGTAGCTGGAGTTGTCGTTCCTTCATCTTTACAGATAGTGCAGTGTTCTATTTCTGAAATGGATACAGTAAACCTATAAATATGATGGTAAATAGCTTAAAACAAAAATACAATAACGTAAAATCTCACATTTCATCTACTTTCCTGACTAAGGGAGATAACTATAAGCATTAAACACGATCAAAGTAAGATTTGACAACCACTGGCACAAATATGGGAACGTAGATATACTTAATAAATAGAATAAACATTAAAATATATAGTGTGTTATTTGGAATAAGTAACTGGTTGTATAAAGTATGTGTAGTCAAAACAAATGTATTTATGTTCAGGTAAACCCGTGCTAGACCACTACATACGGTCAGCCATCTGTGATAGTATGCCTTTAATATCATAATCCATACAATGATAAGTTAACTATTAATGTGATAGTTTTATGAACACAATATCTGCATAGTAACACTATTAAACACATTATATACCATTTATCGCGTTGTAAATTACGATCACTATCACATGTGGAATATGACATCTGGTTTGTTAATGCTTAATATTAATAATTATTAGAGATATCCTAACCTTCAGATTTGAAAACTAACGAGTCCATAAGTCCTCCAATCAACCGACTTGGCTTCAGGGATTTGATCCATTGCTCCACTGGTGCGTCTGTACCCAACACAGGAGTCGACCTCCGACAGAAAGGACACACCAGTGACCCAGACTGGACTACCTGGGGTTGTGCCTCAATGTGCCTCCTCAGACAAGATCGACAGAAAGTGTGCTCGCACTGAAGTGTGCAGGGGTCTTGGAAAACCTCGGTGCATATTGGGCATGTCAGGAAGTCTTCTGTCAACTTCCGGGCGGTCGCCATCTTCTTCAAACAACTAACCTAGAACATAAATACATGAGTTGCTATTCAGTATTTCAGAGTAGCCTCGTTATAGTTCGAAACATTCCGCAAGGATCCCAGGTATTTAAAGGCATATTGTCAGAGGTTAAGTTGTCGTTTTGGGACCATTTGGAGTTTAAAATGAAAAGTGCATATACCTAGCATACATATAATCGATTTGTACCTCCAACTATCTTTTAAGCGCTGTAGGATATCTACAATTCCATTGCGGTCTGCACTTCCTGTATAACCCGAACGAAATACCGTAAAATTCCTGAGTAAGGTAGATAACTATAAGCATTGAACACTGTCAAAGTAACCGTTCACTACTTCTGGCACACATATGAGATAATTAATAAATAGTAATATAAATATGAAAATATTGATAACCAGTGAGATGTGGAATAAGTAACTGGTTGCAAGACGTCATTGTGTAGTCGAATCAAATGTATTTATTTTCAGGTAAAACCGTGCTAGACCACTATATAGGTCAACCATCTGTGATAGTATGCCCGTAAGGAATGAACGTTGAGTCGTTAGTATGCATTGTGCCATGAAGTTAATGGGTCACGGGACCAAATTCCATACAGCTGAGGACAAAATATTGTATAATCAAAAGAGCTGGATGTTTCATAAACTCTGCGTTTTGTTAGTTTTTAAACTCTTTACTTCGATACCCCGACTATTGTGTGATATCACTGGCCCATTGTGCGATACCACTGACCTATTGTATGAGACTCCTAACCGATTGTATGAGACCCCTAGCAATTGTGTAAGTTTGTCACGAATGAATCGGACTATATGTCGTCAACTCTAGCAGTATTTGTTACCTACGTGCGAGATTAGTTGTTATCGGCGCGAACAAGGAAGCTCTCCATGGAATGTCCCACTACACGAACAGTGTTCGGAGTTTTATAGTTTAATCCAACCATACATAGTGACACATATATGATCCTGCTTGTAAACACACTGAATACATATTTATGAACAACGTCAACTCAATTCTAGAAGGTTCTGTTTTAGTTATTAAAACAAAAATACTTCAAGTATTACTCTCATAGTACACGGGATACTAGTATACTATATAAATACGTCCAGTATTACTCTCACAGTACACGGGATACTAGTATACATACCGGTAGGGCCTATTGACGGCCAGGGGAACACATTAAGGTTTGTTCGTCGCCATACTCAGATACTGGTCCAATCTCAGCAACATACTAACGCAGCCCATCCAGTAGACTAGTGGCTTCAATATTCTGTTAACAGATTCACAAACCACAACTCGTAGCCAGTAAATTCACGACGTCGGATCCGCCCCTGGACAGGGCATGTAATCAGGGGAAGTAAGTTATCCAAGCATGTCAGTGTGACACATGCTCATGAATATTAATAGGCTGGCCACCCTATATAAACTCAGCTATGGAGATAAGAACGTCTACATAATATGAATATCCTTCGATGTGGATACTATTTTAGTCTAGTAGGCAGGTAGGGTTCCCATGCACCTATATGATATTTCTTTTTAACTTGCATTTTTGTAATCCTCAAGGATTTTGATGTTCCCAGCGCGAAATATTGTCGTATGGTACCCTAATTGAGGGGTACCCTCACATTTCGATTTCACACTTGGATGCCGAGCACTTTTGCATGAAGACCATATATATTTACTCACTAGAGGAAATGCACACACTACAATACCACTTATGATATATCAAATGAAAGATAATTCAATCGTGCATCTTAGGGGTGACTATTGAGGCCAATTCTACTATTGCAATAGTATTGCGATAGTTGAAAACACTATTGCAATAGTATTGCAATAATTGTGCTACTATTGCGATAGTTTGTTTTTAGAAATAAGTCTTTGGATGATGGCTAATTATGTGTAATATCGTGGCTAATGTACATATAACTGGTATTTAATGAATAAAATGCAAGACAATAGTGCGTTGTTATAATTTGATTTAATCCCCAAACCAAAATGTTGTTAAACAAACAAAAGGAAAATAACATGTATGACACAGTGTTGAAATGCTCGAGGGTTTTCAACTAATTTGGTCTTTGTCTTTAAAAATAGTACACTATCGAAACTATAGATGGTAGATGGTACTATCGATCGAAATAATCGATAGTTCAAATTACTATCGATGTATTGCTATCGGAGCACTCACTATCGCGATCTATCGATAGTTCGATCCATCCCTAAGAATTACTAATTTGCAGAACGGAACAAAACAGAATTTATTTCGCAAAAATCACACAAGGTGATACAGCAAAAACAGGACACACAGCAACATACATATATATATATATACTGCCGTCCAAAAGAAAGTATCCACTGTCATTTGACTGTCTATTTCTTAACAACTAAAATAGATACACTGATCATTTCAGCTGTATTAATTGAACACCGATCTGGTTGTTTACTGTTTCCAAAAACAAGTCGTTCAATATTATACAATTTATTTGGCATTCGTGTAAAGAGTTAGGTGTAACATTTCAGCGTTTCAATATGTTCAAATAAAACGGACAGAAGTGTTATTGGTATTTATCCGCTCTAACTTCCACATATTGGCATAGTATACTGCTGCAATAGCGTGCATGATCACCCCTAGTATTAATTCAGGCCTTTTCTCACCGGTTCATCGATACAGTTAAACGTTGGAGGACGTTGGCTGGAATACGTTACCATTCCACCAAAAGTGCATATTTCGGTCCATTTTTCAAATCTTGCTGTTTAACTGTCACGGCAAACCTTCCAAAATCTGTTTGTCCACGTGGTCACACAGTTTCCCTTGTTGGATTCATGTCTGACTAAACCTGTACAGTCCTGGCCCATTTCAAAAGGTTACGTCGACGTCGATTTCTTAACGTGACTTCACGGTAGAGAAGATAGGCTCGGATGTCTTCTCGTAGTTGTTTGTACAAGGTATGTCCATTAGCATTATTAAATGACGCCGTCGAAGCTGATGACGTCACTGAGAGGCTGAATTTTCGGGGGGGTAAAGAAGCCGAAAATACTGGCCTTCATTAGCCGTTTTCACACACGGTCTTCCTGATGTAGGCCTGTCTGATGAGTTTCCAGTTTGACTGAATGGCTTCATCAATAGTTCATTGTTTTTTTTCTCATGCAAACAAGCATTCTTGGGTATGTGTCGTACCAAACTGGGCCAATTTTGACGACTCGCTCTCTCTACATTGTTGATATTATTGGCATTTTTTTTCGAGAATTCAGTTATCGATTGAATAATCATTGCATTTGACCGAACGTTACAATATTTGGGTATGACATGTTTTGGATTAACGTTTGATTTTAGAACCTGATAACACGTGAATGTGATTGTGGAGTACTAAAGATTTTATTTTACTATACTGTTAGCATTTGGATATCAATTAAACTCATTTTTAAAGTGGATACTTTATTTTGGACGTCAGTATATATAGAGAACATCAGTTATACAATACTGAATTATAACATACGTAAACCTTGTTTCATATATTTAGAGAGCTTAACTAATAAAGGACCATATTCACATTTCATAATGTATACATGTATATAGATATTATTACCCGAGTGTCCTTAGATACCGTCAGTATCCTGCATTTGGGATAAGCATTGTATTATGCGAGCCTTTGGCGAGCATAATACATAGTGCT
>JAUTBZ010175099.1:0-23500 GCA_032361785.1 Lepetodrilus galriftensis | reverse complement strand
TCTGACCATCTTTGATAGTTTGAATCTTCCAACAGTGGTGTGCCATCTGCAATGCCATCTTCAAAATCTAATTCATGGGCAAACTCATGGATGATGACATTTTCTTTTCCACGTGCCGTTATATTTTGTTCTATGTCCTGCCATGAGATGATAACCGTACCATGGGTAGACTGTCCTTCTAGTACAGATGCGTTATGACGGTGTATGCCATTAATCGTATGAGACTCATCTACAATGAAGTGTTCTGGGTACACAATAACAGTACTGACATTATCTTTTTCTCCTAGTTCAAATCCAAGACGCATGAGAGAAGCATAAAATGAGATGATGACTTTGACCTTATCTGTTATGGTCATTTTGGCACCAATGAACTTTTTTTGGTCTATAAAAAGAAGTATCATAAAATGGAGTTTTCCTTTCTGTACGGGTGAGAGTGACTGGTATGGGTGAATGGGTTGAAGGATGGTTATATAAGACTTTGGAAAAGGCATTAATTTGACTCTTTTGTATCGCCACATGCGACGAAAATAACGTACGCTTTGCCAAACAAGAAAAAGTGCAACAAGAGTAAAAATAAATTGTATAAGTAAAAGATAATAGATGTCATTGCCTTAGTCATTTTATAGTAAAAGTGTATCACTACAAGTGTAACACTTTTTACTTCAGGGTTTTATGGACTAATTTACATCCAAGTAAATTTAAAGAATAGCAGAATAAGGAGGCAGTTGATAATGATAACTCTATCTTACTTGATAGCACAAATATAAGAATAATCACCACCTCTATTTTGACGCTCAAGCATCTTTTTTTCTGCATTACATCGTTCTATAGATGCAAACTCTTGACCCCACGAATGAGGATAACCATATTTCAATATTTGTATACGTATAGGTGACTGAAAAGGGTTAATATTTGTGCCTTTCTTGGCTGTGTGGTAGTGATAGTTACCTGTACTGTCATTTGTGTGCCCACCATGACTGTCTAGTCTACCTTGATGTGCATATATGCTTAAAGTAAGTATTAATAGAACTATTATTGATTTCAACATATATTGCCTTTGTTATATTATAAAAGTATAACTAAAATATATCATAAAATCTTTGGGTTAGGTATGTATATTGCATTATGTGGTGCGTTGGCAAACGCACCACACGAATATAAAAAATGAACTGCTCACATATTGTGACTGCTTCTCATATTATGTATGAAAAAATGGGACTACACATAAAGGAAAAAAAGTTTAAGTGACTACATACTGGAGTTGGTGGTCTTAATAAAAGATTGTATATACTTACTACATACTTTATACAAACAAGGAAACGATATGAAAACAACAATATTTTTATTTTCTGTATTATTTATAACTACAGCTTGCATGAGTGAAAAAGAAAGAATGTTAAAACAGGGACATCCTGTAAACTATGCCCAAGGATATGAAGATGGCTGTAGTACAGGGCATGGAGAAGCAGGCATGTTTAGTTCTTTCAAAAAAAACCCAAAACTTTCAAAAATAAGCAGTGACTATAGAAAAGGATGGAGTGATGGAAGAGTATTTTGTGGCAATCAATCAAGGTCTAATTTACAAATGGGTTTATATCAAAATTCTATGATGTATAATCCGCGGTATTAGTAATGCTAACTTGCTAGTGTATCAGAACAAATAAATATTATACGTCGATAGTTTGATGGTATAGAGATATCTTATGCCGTGTGTTTGAACCCGAAGGGCATTTCCTCTGGCACTATGCAGCCTACAAAAATATAATTTTAGAGAAGCTTACCCATGAGCATCTTCTCTTCTTCTCTTGAGAGAAAACGCCACGTAGCACTCTCTATGTCAAGCCCAAAGCTACCGATGCTCACACGTTTTAACTCTAAGACCTTTAAAGGTGTACCAAACTTCGGGTCTTTTAATGCTCCGAAGAGTCGGCGTATGTGACGGTTTTTGCCTTCATCTATGACTATGCGAAGTTTGGTTTTTGCACCACCCATGCCTAGCTTTTCTACGACTAGGGCTTTGAGTAAACCGTGCTTACTCTCTACACCTCTTTTAGCTTGGGCTATATGCTCATCTGTGACATGACCTCTTACCCAAATCTCGTAGATTTTTTGGCAGCCTCCAGGCTTAGTTAACTTGTTTCCTATTTGTCCATCTTGGGTGAAGAGTAGAAGCCCTTTGGACTCTAAGTCAAGCCGTCCTATGGGCATCCAACCATCGTTAAAAGCCCAGTCTGGTAGTAGGTCATAGACTGTTTTTCGACCACGTTCGTCAGAGCGTGTGACGACATAGCCTTTGGGTTTATGGAGGGCTAGAAGTTTTTGAGAGTCATTCATAGAGACGCTTTCTTTCCAAAAGTCAGTTCACACACCACCTGTGCATGGTCAGAGGTTAGCAATGAGCCATCTGGGTTTCCTTGTAAGTGTTCATCTAAGACGGCATAGTCTGTAACTTCTGCTATGTTCTCTTCATGCGCGTTACTCAGATGATTTGAAATGAAGATGTAATCTAATACATTTCCTTTTCCTAGAAAGTAACTTGTCGCTTTTCGTTCAGGTTCTTTGGCTTCTGGGTGAGGGTTATATATTTCTTCTGTGTACTGATAGCTTGCATCTTCTAAGAGGTAGCTCTCTTTTCTTGTGTCATCATGGTATTTGTTGTTGGTGAGTGCTTCTATGGTGAGGGAAAACTCTTTGTCATTTAGGTCACAAAGTAGTACAGAGGGTTTGCTTTTGGACTTTCGGATGTCAAAGAAGAGTGACGAGGCTTCACAGAGTCTCTGTTGTAAAGAGACAGAGTGTTTGTCGGTCAACGTTTTAAAGATGAGTTCTTTTTTATGCTTTAGGCTGTCCTCTTCGTGAAACACATACTCAAAGGCATTGTCTCTGTTGGATTTGAGGTGAGAGACATAGACTAAAAGCTCTTGCTCGTTGGGTAGGGTGATGGTTGCTTTTATGGGTAGCCTTGAAAAAGTAAAGTGCCCTTCAAACCCATGACTTTTAAGGCTAGGGGTATGGGATCTTACTTTTTGTATGTTGGCTATGGGAAACTTGGAGGCAAGGGCTACGGTGGTGGTAACAAACTTCATAGGGTTGTTGTGACTTAGTTTGGCTACATCAGCTGTGGCAAAATGTACAAAACCTAACTCTTTAACCAGTACTGCTAACGCATCTTGCGAAAACACTTCTTGAAACCCGATGATGTCACAATCCATTTTGCGTATCTGGTCTTTTATCCATGTGGTTTTGTTAGTCCACTGTCTTTTGTTGAACTTCTCTTTTTTGGTGTACCACGCGTAAGGAGGCTCTGCAAACTGAAAAAGGTTAAATGTGCCTAGTCTGATTTTCATAAGAGGGAGTATAGCAAAATTTAAAAGCTAAATTTACCAAAAATATGTCAATTTGCCATATTTTTTACTATAACTATCTTTTTACTCTATACTATAAATGATTTGTAGAAGGATAAATATGAAAGAACAACTAATACCCATACATACCAAAATTTATACCATTCGTGGAAAACAAGTGATGTTAGATAGAGATTTAGCAGAGTTGTATGAAGTTGAGAATAGAACACTAAATCAAGCAGTAAAACGTAATAGTGATAGGTTCCCCGATGGTTTTATGTTTCAGCTTACTAAAGAAGAGTTTGAAAAATGGAAATCACAAATTGTGATTTCCAATGGTGATACCATGGGTTTAAGAAAAATGCCTTATGCTTTTACAGAAGAAGGTGTTTATATGCTTGCGACTATCCTTAGAAGTCCTGTAGCAGCACAGACAAGTATTGCTATAATCAAAACATTTACGAAATTAAGAGAATTTTCTATGCATTATAATACTTTAGCCAAGAAAATTATGGAATTAGAACGTAAAAATGACAAACAGTTTAAAGAGGTATTTAAAAAGTTAGATAACTTAGTGCATGATACGAAGGAGACTGATGAGAAGATTATGGGGTTTATAAAGCCTTCTAATTAGTGATAGAATTGGGTGGTTTTATGTCAATTATCGTTAAAATACGTCTGAATAGATAAATTAAAAGTGAGAACATGCCTGGACGATTGAGCATTTATGATGATGTGGCTTTTAAAGAAGATGTAGCTACGGTATTTGGTACGTTTAGAGATGACATAGGTCTTTTGCATAAACGCTATAACATCGCACCTACTATAGACATACCCATATATATGCAAGACAGAGTCTATAGATATGCACACTTTGGGCTCATACCTTCTTGGGCAAAAGAGCGGCGTAGTATGCAGGTCAATGCTCGTAGTGAAACTGTGTTTGAAAAGAGTAGTTTTAAAGAGGCATATAAAAGTAGAAGATGCCTCATACCCGTAAATGGCTACTTTGAATGGAAGAAAGATGCCAAGACGAAGAAGAGTCACGCGCAGTGTATAGTCTCAACTACCCATGCGTACTTTGCCTTTGCAGGCATTTATGAGTGGTGGTATGACAATGCGCTTAAAAAATCTATACTCACCTGTGCACTGCTTACTACCGAACCCAATGACATTGTAGCCAGTATACATGACCGTATGCCTGTGATACTAGAGCCTGAGCAATGGAATATGTGGTTAGATGGTAAAAGTAGCTATATTGAGCTTAATAAATTCTATATACCTCTCGCAAATGAAAAGATGAAGTATTATCCTGTGGGAGATACGGTAAACAGTGTAAGAAATGACAGTATTGCGTGTATAGAAGAGAAACAGAATAGTGAACCGAGACAAGGATCATTGTTTTAGTAGTAAGCTGATGCTTATACAGTTTTGTTTAAAAATATGTATAATGTGAAATTCTATATTTGGGAGTCAGACAATAAATCTTAAAAATTTAAAATGGGTTTTATTAGCAGTAGTATGTGTGTATGGCATAGTGGTATCGTTACGTACACCTAGCCAAGAGCGTAACTGGATAGACGATGTCTCTAAACTCTCTAAGGCACAATGGGAAGAAAATAACAGTACTTTTACATTACAAAATATACGTAATTGGCGTTACTCAGAGACAGAGGTGCTAGACAAAACGTATTTTGATAAAAGCTACAACTTAGATAAGCTAGAGTCACTTTGGCTCTATGTGCAGCCTATAGCCCTAGGTGAAGCCATAGCACATACTTTTTTGATTTTTAAATTTAAGGGGAGTACTCCAGAAAACTATCTTGGGATTTCTATAGAAACTAGGCTTGAAGTGGGTGAGTCGTATTCTCCTGTAGCAGGTGTTTTGCGTAAACTTGAACTGCACTATACTTGGGCTACAGAACAAGACTTGGTTGAGCGTAGAGCCATATATCTTCATTATGCACTCAAAAGATATAAGATAAAAGCAAAAAAACCTCATATACAAGCACTGCTAAGACAACTTTTATCTACCACTAATGCTCTTGCCCTTACCCCTAGATGGTACAACACACTGCTAGACAACTGTACCAATGAACTGCTAAAATCAGTCAATGAAGTTTATGCAAATGCCATGCCTCTGCACTATTCATTTGTTTTAACGGGGTATGTAGATGCGTATCTAGATAGTTTAGGCTATATCGATAAAAGTGTACCTATGTTGTACATTAGTGATATTTGGTTAAAGTCACATATGCTCCGAGAGAGTAGTGAAATACAAATGATACGATAAAAATCTTGACACATCAATACAATATAGTTAAAATAGAACACTATATATAGGAGCATAGCATGAAAAAAATCATCTTTTCACTCTTTACTGTTTTTACATTTTCTTTAGCCTCAGGTGGCTGTGTGTTGGTACAGTCTGGTGACATGAACGTCACATGGAAAGCTTACAAAACACTAGCCAAGTTGGGCGTAGGTGGTGCATTTACTTCCGTGAAGTATGTACCCGTAGCCAAAGAAGGTAAGAACTTTGCAGACTTGCTTGTAGGCTCTACCGTCAGCATAGATACAACACAGATAAATACAGGTAACCCTACAAGAGACGATACTCTGGTAAAAATGTTTTTTAAACAACTCAAAAGCACAACCATAGATGCAAAGATAGTGGCTATGAAAGCAGCCAAACGAGTAAAAGGAAAGCCATATACAGGTACAGTAGATGTGACGGTAAGTATGAATGGTAAAACGCTAACCCTACCGATGCAGTACCATTACGAAAAAGAGCATTTTAAAGCAAGTGGAACACTAGACCTTTTCGACTTTGCAGGTAGTGAAGCACTAGCAAGCATAAACAAAAGCTGTTATGACCTTCATAAAGGTAAAACATGGAACGATGTGAGCATCATGTTCTCTACCAACATAAAAGCAACACTGTGTAATGTAGAGGTTAAAAAATAAAATATGAAGTGGGAAAAAGATATACAATAAATATAAGCTATAATTACGTAACTAAAACAAGGCTAACCTATGGCAAAACATCCAACACTTCTACAACATTTTCGCTCTTTTGCATACCAGAACAACATCAAAAAGTTTGACAAGGCGTTGGAGTACTTTACTGTCTTTGGTGGTACAGGATGGGATGTGGATGTTACTAAGAGTGTGGGAACACTCATTGAGGAGAAGGTACTTTCTAACTATGAAGCACTGCATGTTAGCATGACACGGTATACACACAACAATGGCTTGTACCATATGATGTTAAGTATTATTGCTTTGGGTGTGAACCATGAAAATGATGTATTCAAAAAAGCCAAAGTAGGTAGAGATAAGGGCGAAGAAGCCATAGATTACTTGGAAAGTAAAAGTTTAATCAAGTTTGATTTGTCGGTAGAGAAACCGTTAAAAGAGGGTGGTGGTAAGTCAGACAGAATTTTGTTTGACTTGCCTTTTATGCGTTTTTGGTTTGCTATGATTTCTCCTAACTATCAAAGCATCATGGAAGGAGACTATGATGAGTTTGCACAAAAGTGGCATAAAACAAGAGACAACTTTCCCATTTTACTTTCTAATCTTTTGCTCCGAGATATGGTGAAGGAGACATTGAACGCAAAGAATAAAAATGACCCTATAGTAAAAATAGGTAGCTACTACGATAAAAAGTTAGAAATAGACATACTCGCCAAAAGAGAGTCTGGTGCTATGATAGCTGCTGCGTGCAAATATTCTAAAGAGCCAGCAAAGAGTAACATGATGCATACGCTTATAGAAAAGTGTACAAAAGCAGAACTAGAGATTTCTGATTATGTACTTTTTTCAAAAAATGGATTTACCCCAGAAGTGGAAGTGTTGGAAGAGAAAGAAGTGGTACTATTATCTGGAAAGAATCTTTCTTCATTATTAGATAATTTGAGCGATAAAGATTTGTTAACCTATACGAATAAAAAGTACTAAATGGCACGTATCAACCAAAAAGAATTTTATCAAAACAACTACGATACCCATGGTATCTCTGCTCAGGGTGTGGCATGGGACAGTGCCCAGACGCAGAAAAAACGTTTCTCTGCTATAACATCGTGCATAGGTGACTTGAAACAAGAGAGTGTTGTAGATGCTGGGTGTGGGTTTGGTGATTTTTACTTGTATTTGAAAGAGAAAGGTAATCTTCCTAAAAGCTACATAGGCTTAGACCTGTGTGCACCCATGGTAGAAGAAGCTAAAGTACGTACAGGCTGTAAAATAATGCAAAAAGACATACTCCATCAGAGCATACCCACAGCAGACTGGTATGTAGCGAGTGGTTCTATGAATCTACTCACACAGATGGAGACGCGCATTTTTATACAGCGTTGTTTTGAAAAGAGTAGAAAAGGCTTTGTCTTTAACCTTCTTGAGGGTAAAGAATGTGAAGGAAAGTATAGCTACTGGAAGCCATATGAAATACTGACTCTTTGTCGTACTTTTAGTAATAATGTAAAGCTAAAAGAAGGCTATATGGAAGGTGACTTTACTGTGGTATTATGTGCTTAATATAAAGGGATTGGTGATATTTTACTATTTAACACATTTTTAACACAAGCACACTAAAATATATTTTATTCTATACAAGTAAGGAATGTTAATGAAGTTTATGTATGGTGTGATGATAGTTTTATGGGGGTGGAGTTATGTGTATGCTGAGACACCTGACCATCATGAACATGTAGGTAGTACGCAGTTTAAATTTAATTATGAGCTTTTAGATTTTGAAAACTCTAAACAAAAGAAGGATGGTAGACGTTATGGTGTAACGGTTGACCATCAAGATATTACACAGCATTTTCAACTTTATGTAGAACATACAGATACACAAACCAAACCAGTGCTGCCTAAAGATCTTTCTGTGAACAAATATGCCTTTAAATACCAATATGCTCTCTCTAAGGCAGAGACACTCTCTTTTAACTATATACAGATAGATGATAACTTGGTGGATGCAGTAGATGGTGGTAAAGTGTATGGTATGGGTTATAGATATAAAGCATTTACTTTGATGCAGTATATGAGTGACTATACTGATTTTAATGTGTATCAGACTGATATAAAGTGGGGAATGAAAAAAGTATTTTCCAAACTTAAACTCAAAGGTGCTGTGATGGGTAAATATATCTATCTGCAAGATAGATTGAGTAATAACTTTACAAAGAAGACTGAGCAGAATTATTTTACATTTGGAGCGAAGATACATGCTAAATATGAGGGGTGGCATGTAGCAGTGGTAGGGTATGTGGGAGAGCGTATCTTTGCTGTGATGCATGAAGGTTTGAGAGTGCAACACCATGCAATGGCATTTCAAAAAAGTGCTATGTTTTCTATTGGTAGAAAGTTTGATAATGTGTTTGTAAACGTACAGTATATCAAACAGTATGCCACAGAAGTACCTATGGAAAATGAAAATGTGGAAGTTTCTAATGTTATATTTAGTGTGGCATATACATTTTAAGAAGTATATTTAGCTACTATTTTGACAAAAATTTGTTATGATTTTATTTATGAAATTAAAACTCTTTTTTGTGCTTTTTGTTGTTTGGATTCTTTTTATCAAAGAGGATACTGTAACGTATGGAGAAGGTGTGGTAGCAGCACAAACCCCCATACAAGAAAAAGTAGACGAGACAATGCCTTTTAGCTTTAAAGACTACACCATTACGCCCTTGGAAAAATTTAGCATAGAAGCCAGAGTACTTTCTAAAGAAAAATATAGTTTTGATAAAGGGGCAGAACTCTCACCCATAGACTTGGCTTTAGGCTGGGGACGCATGTCAGATGAAGCGATACTGAAAAATATAGACATCTCTCAGTCTGGACGTTGGTACCATTGGCAGACAGCGAAGTTTCCCATACCTAGGCGTGAGATAGAAACACACTCAGCCAATATGCATATGATACCTGCTGACAAAACTGTAGAAGAAGAACTTCGTTCTGTCCGTAAGGGAGAAGTTGTTACGATAGAGGGTTATTTGGTACGCGTTGATGGTAAAGATGGCTACACCTGGATAAGTTCTTTGACCCGAAATGACACAGGTGCACATGCTTGTGAAGTGGTGTTTGTGAAAAATATAGATAGACATTAGTACTATATATACATACTACTCATGTTTGACCATAACTCCTACGACTACTGGCTCTATGATGAGCGCATCATATCGTTTCCATAGACTTTTATAAAATGTATTTCGTTTTGTAGTATTTTGCATATTTAGTTCACTGGCTATAGGTATGAGACCATCGGTGGTTTTATGTTTCAGTGAGAGTCTAAAGGCTTCGAAATTTTCATTGAGGTATGCTTGTACAATATTTGAAGCTTGGGTGTAGGTAAAACCATTCATCGTTTTAGTATTTTCTTCTGGCAGATAGAGTGCTCCAAAAGTTTGCATGACTGCCTCAGTACTAAGAATGACATTTTTAAACATAGACCCATGTTCTTGTTGTAACTCTTGTTTGACTCTGTTTCTTGAAGAGATTTTGATGTCAGCTTGAATGAGAAGTGCATCTAGGTGTGTACCATGGCCTATTTTTATTTCATTTTTTAGTGCATCATAATGTGCAATGACATAATGTTTTACATTGTTTCGCCTCTGTTCGTAGATAGCATTATCTATGGTGGTGCTTATAATTGCACCAGGAAGTTCTAATGGTGAAGGCAGATGGCTGGCATTTTTACTGTCACAAGCATTAAAGATAAAGGCGAAAAGGAGTAAATAAATTTTCATAATAAACCTCTTTTTTATAGTATACAGTAGTTTTGTGTCTAAATTGTTAGGTCAATTATATACCATGTAAAGTATATTTATTTCATAATATCTTTTATTATGAGTATAATAGTTGTATATATTATCAATGAAAAGGGTATGCCATGAAAAAAAATATAGGGTTCTGGATCGTAACATTGGTGCTGCTGGGTATGATGTTGGGATGTACTACAGATAATAAAGATAAGCTAGACAATCTTCCTCCTGTAACTACAGAAGCAGCAGATTGTGCAGCAGATGGTCCTGGGTGTAAGCAGTTTAACCCAGAACTTAAGTAGTTAAGCAAATATCTTTGGTACACCAAACTTGTCATGCATTTGATTGGCAAGTTGAGGAGAGATACCAAGACCTTGTGCAAGGTCTGCCAGGTATTGTGCTTCAGAGTTTTTGTCTAAATCAATAGCCATGAGTGACACAGCATAGATTTGATTACCCATGCCTCTAGGAATACTACGTGCAAACTCTTGTACATCAAGAGGTGCTGCAAATTCACGTTTAACAAAATCTATCTCTTCTTGTGTTACATCTCCAAGTTTAGCGATGACTTTATCTTGTTCTGACTGGTCAATGTTTCCATCTGATTTGGCAGCATTAATCATCGCACGGATAATCAGTGTGGCATGATCTACGGCTTGTCTATGGTCTGTACCCATAGGGAGTACACTGTAATCATCGTGTGATGGTGTAGTTACATTGGGATTATTGTGCTGACCATATTTAGCCAAAGCACCACCTAGAAGTCCACCAAGACCTCCTGCACCACCCAGCCCACTGTTATTTTTACCAATACCTAGGAGGTCCTCTAAATCATTAGCACTTGTAGGCACTCGTCCTGAAGAAGAGGGTTGATGTGTTGGTGCGGCACCACCTACTAATGAACCAAGCAAATCACCAAGTCCTCCAGCACCACTACCAGAAGATTGATTACCACCTACTAATGAACCAAGTAAATCACCAAGTCCTCCAGCACTACTGCCAGAAGATTGGCTACCACCCCCTACCAAAGAACCAAGTAAATCACCCAGACCACCAGCACTACTGCCAGAAGATTGACCACCAGAAATAATAGAACCTAGTATATCACCTAAAGCGCCACCACCTTGAGTTTGTTGATTTTGTGAGCCACCAAGTGCCGCACCTACGAGTGAACCTAAAACATCTCCTCCAGAACCTTTAGAAAGTGCGCCACTAGCAAGTAGACTACCGAGTATTTTTATCATATCCATTATTCATCCTTTTCTATTTTGATATGGTTAAGTATACACTATAATCATAAATTTTTATAGATAAAACCAAAGATTAAATCATACGTATATAGAAAGAGAGTAAAAGAATTGTAAGTAATAAAGTGGTGAGCAAGGGGATAACCCACAAAGAGCGAAAATGAAATTTATATAAAAATAGATAAATGACTGTCAAAATAACAAGATTGATAAGTACAATAATATGGAGCTCTATAAATACGACAGGTACATGGGCATTTTCTGTTTTATTGATACTATAGAGATGTATCATTGAAGCAATTTGTAGAAGAAAAATAAGTATGGGTAGGATTTTTAGAATAAACATTTAGCCATTTCCTTCACTTGCATATTCATTTAGTGTGCCTCCTGCTTTAATCTGTCGTCGATCTGATTGTATCAGATATATTTCATTTTTAAGTAGATCTTCTAGCTGGGGCAAGTAAATGTCTGGTATTTGTAACTCACTATCATATGCTTTGGTTACCTTATAGAGGGTGAGTAGTTTTATAGAATATTTAAGTGCATCATTGGCACCTTTAGAGTGACCTTGTTTATCTGGTTTACCATGCTTACGTGCATCTTGTCCATTGTATCCTTGTATTTGTATGATTTCATTGCTATCGTTACGTTGTATGTGTGAAGCCGAAAAGGCATCTTGTATCATATGTAGGATTTTACCTATATGAAAGAGACCGTCATCGCCAGCTTTATTCCAAAAACCTCCATCACCCATACCTTCATCAACACCCATTTTGAACCATTGTTTTGCTTGTAGTATTATCTTTTCAATGACCTCTTGATTGGTATATTCTCCTGTGGGAGCCATGGAGTGCCAGTATTGATTTATACCATGATGGCTTTCATAGGCTAAGGTACCTGGTTTATTTAAATCTAACCAAGTATTGAAGTAACATGTTTCTATAGAGTACTCATTTTTACAAGGCACATCTGGCCATGCACATCCTTCATCTAGTCTATAGTCGTAGAGAATATTGACTTGATTTGCTGCATTTTGTGTGAGGTTCTCATGGATGGCACCACCACCTCGGATTTTAAAAAATTCTCCTATGACTTGTTTCCCATTGTTGAGTAATACTTTGGCACGGTCATCATTTTTATCTTCTATGTAGAGTAAGTCTTTGGCTTTAACTTCTTGTGTAGGTTCACTTTGTAGTACTTTAGGGCGAAAGATTCTAATGTTTCCATTTTCTTCTACAATATGAAAGTTTGCGAAGTGGAAATCTTGTGTGAGTAGATTATTGAAAGCGATGAAGTCTGCGGCAAAGCGTGTACCTTCATCGCCTTTTGCATCGCCTTGAATACTATCATATTTATTGCGTAAGAGATAATCGATATAATGACCAATCTCTTCTATCATGATACGAAAAAGAGTCCATGTATCTTGAGGATTTTCTTCAGCTTTAAAAATAAATGTTTCATTGATATAAATACAGCCCTTATCATGAAATGCACCTTCTTCACTGGTTAAAAAAGTACTGATTTGCCATAAGGGTAGAGGAATAGTATCTGCTTGTATCTCTTCAAGCATTTTTTTGACAGCTACATATTTGATATCTTTCCCAAAAAATGTTCCTAGTGCATTATACGCATCTACATTTTTGTTCTGATTATTTAACTTAGCATGAAGATGTGGGGTTTGTAAGTTTTTTGTTGGTTGTAAATATAAGTTGCACTCAATAGATACTACGTGATTTTGCTTTGTCTTTGTTATACTATCATTATTTTTTGGCACACTCTTGTGGTTATTTTTACATAGAAGACGAGTGAAAAAATCGACAATTATATGGATCCATTTCATCTTTTATCCTTTATTTTCCATGGCTTTCATTCATCTTTTATACGATGAATGAAAGTATATATTTATGTACTCACTGAGATAGGTAACATATGCATCATATGTAGGTCGTTTCTTGTGACTATAAATTGACGCATCATATCGTGGTCTTCATGTTCAAGTAAATGACAGTGATAGACAAAACGTCCATGGTGTTCTTCAAATCGTGCAATGATATCAACCATTTCCCCAGGATTGACACGTACTGTGTCTTTAAGACATTGTTCATTTGCATCTAAGTTTGCATTAATCTGTGTATCTGCCAATTGTTCAGTGACAAGTGTAATAGGTGTTGCAGCCACAATACTATTTTCTGTTTCGCCCAAAATTTGATCACCTACAGAGTTATCAGCGGTAGGAGTTCTGTCAATAGTTGTACCATTGACTGTAAGAATATTTTGTCTCATAATAGGTAAGTATTGTACTAAGTGCACATGCATAGGATGGGTGTCTGCGGTGAGATTTACAAACCTCCAACGCTCGGTACTACCCTCTGGTATGATGATACTTACAGGATCATGGTAACGTTCTGCTACAGCGACATAATCGGTACCATCAACTGTTACATAGCGTCCAGCTGTAAGGATAGGACTTTCTGCAGCAACTTCAGCTACTGGCATAAGTTCCCATAAAACAAGTACTGCACCATCAGTGACAGCTTTTTCTACAATGGCTATAGTACGTACTGTAGTAACATCAGCAAGGTTTGGTTTCTCAGCAGTATAACTTGTAAGTGTGGAGAGTTTATTGTTTAGTTGTATAAGGTTAATGGCGTTTGCATCATTATCACAAGTATTACTGACTTTAAACATCATAACTTCTGGATAAGGGGTTCTTCTCTCATCAAGTTCTGGGTTAGGTGGAAAAAGTTCTGCTATCGTTGCAGGAGGTGCTTCATTGGCAAAAGGAGATTCTGCTGTGTTAAGAAGGACTATCTCTTTACCTGAAACAGTTGAAAAATCGACAAGCAGGTCTACACGTTCTGCTGGAGCGATGGTTAAGCCATTGACAGGTATATCAACTACAGTGTTCATAAGTCCACCATCAGACCCTATTTGCTTGATGACAAGGTCGGTACAAGGAATATAATTACCATCTACATCTATCTCTGTGAAAATGAGACGATAGGCACGTGAATTTGCACCATTTAACATACGCAAACGGTACCAGTTACTTTTTACTTTTTTGATAGGCCAAATGACACCATTCACCAAAGTAAGTGGACCAAAGAACTCTAAAGGCCCTTCTCCAAACTCAACTTTATGTAGGAGTTCAGAATTTTCTGCCAGTGTGGTTAAATTTCTATCTTGTATCACGAGAGGTATTTCGTAGTCACCACAAGGTAAATCTAATCGTCTTTCTTCTTTATCTCTAATCATCCATAGCCCCGCAAGCCCTGAATAAACGTTGAGTCGTGTAGTATGCATGGCATGGTCATGGTACCAAAGCATAGTGGCTCTTTGATGGTTTTCATATTGGTTTAAATGATTTTGTTTGTAGCATATTAAATCTTCTGGTCCTCCATCATAAGCAGGTGCAGTTTTACCGCCATGTTGATGTGGAGAGAAGTAAGCTGCGCTGTTGTGCCCCATAGTCATTTCAGAATCAGTAGGATTACCTAAAATATTTTGTGGAATGATCTCATTGGCCATATTTTCATACATAACCTTTATGGCAATACTTGGTTGCCGTGATGTATTGGGTACAGCATTTATCCAGTCTATCACAGCACGTTGATCACGTTCTACTTCAATGGTTGGTCCCAGATACTTTCCATCATAACCCCAAATGGGCACTTTAATTTTAATACCCGTATCCGGGTCATTGTAGAGAGTTGCTGTACCTGATTTTATTTTTATGGTTTTACTACACTCTTTTTTTTCACTATGATGGTCATCTTCCTCATCATCTGTTTTTATAAATGAAATGGTTTTTGGCATGGGAAGTTTTGTTTTAAATGGTGGTAGTATATCTGTTAATTTTGTTGTATCACAAAATGTTGTTAAATCTATAGTTGTATTACTCATGATGTATCCTTTCTATTTTAATATTAAGAATATAAAGAATGTTTTATATCCTTTTACTCCACTATAATAGAAAAGTGTCATGAATTGTAAAATATAAAAAAGAAAGATGAAAAATAAAATAAAATCTTCTACATTGTTAGGGTATAATCTGTTATTATTTATAAGGTATACCTATGTCAAAACACCCTTCACTTTTATCACAATTTCGTTCTTTTTGTTACCAAAATAGAGTCATTGACTTTGAAAAAGCTATAGAGTACTTCGCAGTATTTGGTGGTATGGGGTGGAGGGTAGATATGACTAAACCCTTAGATACACTTATTAAGAATAAAGTACTTAATAATTACCGATACATTCATGGTGACCTTACAAAGATTACACATTCTAAGCCCACGTATCATGCTATGCTTACTGCTATTGCTACAGGAGACAGACGTGAACATTCAGCATTTAAAAAAGTGAACATAGGTAGAGAAGAGGGTGAAGAAGTGATAGACTTTCTTATAAAAGATGGTTTTTTAGTGTTTGATAAGTCTGTAGAAAAACCAGTGGATGAAAAAGATGGCATTTCAGACAAGTTGCTATTTGTTACCCCTTTTATGCGTTTTTGGTTTGCAATGGTTTCACCTACGTATAAAAGTATTAAAGAAAGTGAGTATACGGAATTTAATAAACGTTGGGATGGAATGAAGAGTGAGTTTACAGCACTTATCTATACGCAACTTGTACGAGAACTTGTAAGTTTAAGTTTTAAAGAAGCATTTGAAGGAGATCCTATAGTCTCTATAGGGTCATATTACGATAAAAATGTTGAGATAGATATATTGGCGAAAAGAAAATCTGGAGCTATGCTTGCAGGAACATGTAAATATGGGAAACAAAAAGTTAATAAATCTGAGCTTACAAAACTAAAAGAGATGTGCAAAACAGCAGAGTTAGAGGTAGAAACCTTTGTGATTTTTTCTAAAAATAAGTTTTCAAGTGAAATAAAAAAGGAGAAAGAGCAGAATGTAAAGCTCTTCTCTTTAAGACATCTTGCAAAGCTTATGGATAGTTTGAATGAAAATGATTTATTAGAGTATACCAATAAAAAATATTAGTTTTAAGGTATATCTGGCGTAATAATATCTTCAACTAAGGAGGCATAACCACGACCAACTCGTGCAATGCTAGAAAAGGTTAAATTAATTTTTTCTTTGTCTGTGATGATTTTCTCATCAAGATAGAGATGTTTTATCTCCACGATGATTGGGACAGTTTTAGAACCTTTGAGCTCTACTTCTTGTAGATATTCACAAAAAAATGCTACTTTGATACCTTTAGGCATGGGTGGAAAATCTTCTATGACTTCTTCCATATCTATATCAAAAACCGCTGCTTCACTCTGCGCTGCATCTATGCCTTTAGATGAAAAGTGCATTGCTTCAAAATGTGTTTCATCAACGATGCAAACAACACATTTTTTTGTCTCTCTTAAATTACGCAGAGTATCTTTGGCTGTGCCATCTGGACGATGACCTATGGAGACTATGAGTGTAGCAGGTTCAGAGCTTAGTGGAGTAAAGTATGAAAAGGGAGCAACATTTAGTACTTTACCTTGCGAAACTATCCACGCGATAGGTCTAGGTATGACAGACTTAGCCATAAGTTGATAGCGTTGTGAGGGGTCTTGGTCTTTAAAGTTTATAAGCATCTTCTCTCCTACTTGATGAACTCTACGACTTCGTCAAAGGGTAGTCTAAGTTGTGAAGGCTGTTCATTAAGTCTATATCCAAAGGTTACAACAACAGAGACTTGCCATTTTGTTGTGTCTAGGGCTAGTATTTCTTCTACATTTTCTTTTTCAAAGCCTTCTATGGGACAAGAGTCTATACCTATATACGCTGCTGCAGTCATCATGTTTGCCAATGCAATATAGCTTTGTTTTGATGTCCAGTGATAAATATTTTCATCTGTACTTAATGTTTTTTCTAAATGTTTCGCATAAATATCCATGTACATATCTAAGCTCTCTTGCGGCATTTCACGTCTTTTAAAACGTTTTTCTACTTTTCCACTTTCGACTTTAACGTTATCTATAGCTGTAAGTACTATGACTAAATGTGATGAAGAAGTGATTTGTACTTGATCCCAACAGACAGGACGTAATTTTGCCTTAAGTGCTTCATTGGTAATAACTAAAAACTTCCACCCTTCCATACCAAATGAGGAGGGTGATTTACGTCCTGCTTCTAAAATATAGTGCATCTCTTCATCGTTTATTTTCTTTGTATCATCAAATACCTTACACGCATGTCTAAAATCCATAGCTTTGGTAAAATTATTTTGCATTTTGACTCCTTAATAGTGTATGATAGTCAGATTAGTATTTTCATCAGTATCTATTAGAGAACAATAATCAGAGGCTACCGCTATCTACCTCTTTTAGTAAATCTTTTACACATGTATCTATCATAGTATAAATATTATATATATCTTTTATATCATCATTAAAATCATTCATATAATAAGGATCTGATATATCTTTACCGTGATATCCACCAAAATCTCCCATAAGGTAAATATTTTGAAATCCTAATTCTTCTAATTCCTTTTTATTGTGGATATCCATAGCAATAAAGTAGTCAAACTCATTTATATCTTTGACTTTAACATGTTGTGCTCGTATTTTTGATATATCTACATCATGTAATGCAGCTATTTTGATGGAACTGCTACAAGGTAATTCTCTTTCATGTGTCCCTTGTGTACCAGCAGAGTTAACAAAAATGTCTAAATTATTTTCTTTGATTATTTTCCATGCTATTCCTTCGGCTAAAGGACTACGGCATATATTTGCAAAGCATACGAATAAAATACGTTTCAATTCTTCCTCTTTTATTTGATGATATAATTTCTATTGTTCTGGGAACTTTAAGACTTTCAAAACTATCATGCTTTTAAAATTTTAATAGTATAACATAGATAAGATTACCCCCTATAGTTAATTGTGTATACAATTCCCTTATCTATTTATATTTTTGATATAATAAACTAAAAAAGTTTTAGATATATTAAATAATTATAGTAAAATATATTAAATAATTATATTAATAAAAAAGAGTATACAATATGAAAAAAACTACTAACGCCCATCTGTCTTTTGTACTCCCTGTAGGATCTGAACTTTTTGGTAAATATAGGATATTGAAAGTCCTTAGCAATACGCAATATGGTTTCGATTATCTTGTGACAAGTATGGATAATACAAATAAAAAAACTTATCTTATTAAAGAATTTTTTCCGAATGGATGTGTTATCAGAGGTGATAAAAACCAAATGCTTTTAAGAGCATCCTTAAACACAGAAGAACTATTAAACTTTAATTTTATGAGGAAAATATTTGAGGGTGAAGTAAAGAACCTTGCCAAAATTTCTGATATTAAACATACAAATATTGTTAATTTGATAGAAGTATTGGAAAATAAAAATAACACAACATACATGGTAAGATCATATGAAGAAGGTATATCTCTTAGCGAGTATTTAGATAAAAAAGAGGAAAGACGCTTAAGTAATGAAGAAATATATAATATTATATATCCATTGTTTGAAGTACTTGAAGATATTTATAAATTAGATATATATCATTTAGATATTAAGCCAGAAAATATTTTTATAAAAAAAGATGGTACACTTATACTTGTAGGGTTTCATGCTAGCACAATTTTTTATGATGAACATAGTAAGAAGTACCGTAATATATTTACTCCAGAATATGCATCTCCAGAACAGATAAATGTTGAAAATATTTCAGAAGTAGATCAGAGATCAGACATTTATTCTGTTGGTGTTTTATTGTATTACTTGATTACAAACACTCTGCCACCTAAAGCAGAAGCACGTAAAAAATCTGGAAAAAATGATCCTTATACTCCTCTTCTAAAACAAGAATTTTCCTATGAATATGATACTTCTCTTCTTGCTACTGTGGATAAGGCTTTAAGTGTTTCAAAAAAAAATAGATTTAAAAATCTAAGCCAATTTAAAAATGCCATCACAACAATTAAACCAGCGAGTAAACAAAAAAGAAAGAATGAAAGAAAAAATTCTTTGTATATAATTGGATTTATCGCTTCTCTATTTGTATTCTTTATATATTTTACTTGGGAAGATTCTCCCGAAAAATTAAAACCTAAGACTAGTATAGAAAATAGAGATATAGTTAAGCAAGCATTCTCTAAACATCAAAATAAGATAGATATTAATTCAATTGAAAAACAAAATAGTAATATAACAAAAACTAAACTATATGCTAAACACGACAAAGTAATTGAAAATAAAAATATTGTTGTACAGAGTCAAAATGTAGTTCCTGTTGCACCAGTAAAAACACTTAAAATAGAGACAAATACGTTTTTAAAAGAGGTTAAGAATGGGATAAATATACAAATCAATGTTAATCTTCCTAGTGTCATAGGTCAAACAAAAGTAAAAGTGAATGGTAAGGAATATAGTGATGATAATATATTTTTGAAAAGAGAAGAATCTTATGAAATCATCATGGAAAACTCATACTATCAACCACTGAGAGTAACACGAACATATGAGGAGCTAATGGAGTTTCCTGTGCAGAATTTCATACTTGTACGAGGAAAAGGAAAACTACATCTTGATGGATTACCAATGAATACACAGATTAAGGTGTATGAAGTAGATGAAAATCAAAAAAAAGAATTCAATCCACATATATTATATAAAAATGGAATGTATGAAATGATAGTTAAATCAGGTACAAAAATTTATATGGTTTTTAACAATAATAAAGAATACAAATCATATCAAACAGAAATTATAACCCTATTACATGGAGAGGCATTAACACTCACATATAGTTTAGAAAAAAAGGATGCTATTGATGTTTCAGAAGAAGTATTTTTACCTGTAGAAAAAAATATTAGTACCCAAAGAACTAATAATATGATAATAGACAAAGCAAGCATAGTAGAAAAGAAGAGGATTATTAGTTCATATAGCGAAAAAAAGATAAGCACTAAAGAAAAAACCAAGAACCCCCCTAAACATATCAAGAAGAAAAATATTTCTAAAGAGACAATCAGTGTAAGTAAGAAAAAGAATATGACTACTAAGAAAAAAACCAAAAAGAATTCAAAATATATCAAGAAGAAAAACATTTCTAAAGAGACGATCACTGCAAGTAACAAAAAGAAAATAAGTATTAAGAAAAAAACCAAAAAAAATTCGAAAGACCTGATCCAAAAGAACCTTTCTACCAAAAAGAACCTCAATATTACAGGAGCAAATAAAGTATCTACTAAAGGAAAAGATTCTTTTGTATGGTATTGTAGTGCAAAATCGATAGGCTCAATAAAAATGAGTGCTAAACATATAAATAAATTAGTAGCGCAACAGATGGCTTTAAGGGCATGCAATAAAGGGAAAAGTGGATGTAAGGTTTTAAATTGTTTTTTATTGAGAAATTGACAATATGAGCTTAAAATAGTTTATTTAATTTATGTTAGAATAAGGTAAAATCAGTATAAAAAAGAGGAATAAATGTCAAAAATAATTATGAATACATATAGTGTATTGGCACTGTTTATGCTATCAGCTTGTGCAGTATCACTTCCTACGGCATCAAAATTTAAAAGTATTAAAAATGCTTGTGTAGAAGGAGAAAGAAATGCCTGTTACAGTTTAGGACAAATGTATAGTGAAGGAATTGGCACAAAAAAAAGTTACTATCTAGCTAGAGAAGCATATACAAGGGGATGTAAAAAGGAAAATAATAAGGATGCTTGTAGTGAATTAGGGAAGATGGAAGTATTAGGAATAGGTAAAAATCATGATAATTATATTGTTAATAAAGAGAAAAATAATTCTCTTATTAATCCAAGAGAATTTGAAAATAATAAAAATACCTGTGTTCAAGGAGATGGGAATGCATGTTATAGTTTAGGACAGATGTATAGTAGGGGTGTTGGTACAGAAAAAAGTTATAAAAAAGCAAGAGAAGCTTATAAAAAAGCATGTGAAATCAGTAGTAAAAGTACCTATAATGCATGTTATGCATTGGGAAAACTGTATTTAAATGGTTTAGGTGTACAGCGCAATCATATTAAGGCACAACAACTTTTTGAACATACATGTACTGAGACATACTTCAAAGGATGTGCAGACTTAGGATATATGTATTTACAGGGAAAAGAGCTCAAGAAAGATTATACTAAAGCTATAAGTCTTTTAAATAGAGCATGCAAAAATAGTGATGCAAAATCATGTGCTACCTTAGGTACAGTATATATTACAGGTCAAGGTGTAAAAGAGGATTATACAAAGGCACATGAATTATTTGATATATCATGCCAAACAGGAGATGCGTTAGGATGTTATAATATGGGCAATATTTATGAAAATGGTATTGGCAGAGCACAGAGTCAAGAGGATGCTATTCATTTTTATAAACTCGCATGTTCTATGGGACTTAAAGTAGGTTGTCAAAGCCTTGAACTACTGCAGAAGAAGCTTTAAAAAGGATATTTAGCTGTGAGTGATTTAAAATTTTGTACTACTACATGGGTACTTGGCAAAATATTAATCAAAGGCTTTTATCTTCTATTTTAATTTGGAATTGATTTTGTGATGACTTCTTATAAGTGGACTAGGATAAATATTTCCTAAACATACAAATAAAATATTTCTTTTAGACATTTCTGACCTCCAAGTAAAACTATTTCGTTACAATACCATAATAAAAAAATGAGGAGTATTAGATGAAAATAGTCATAATTGCAATATTTATTATTTTTTCTTTACAAGCAAAAGACTATACTAAACATCCTAAAACGATTCAGTGCATTAATACTTTAGTTAAAAAACATCATTTTAAAAGAGATGAGTTAAATAAACTTTTTTCAAATGTAAAGGTACAAAAAACAGCCTTACGTGCCTTTACACCAAGAAAAAAGCAGCGTCGTATCAAGGAAACACGCACTGCTTCCCAAATAGCAAAAGCAAAAAGAATTTATAATAAATATGGTAGGTGGGAGAGATATTCAAGACTTAAAGTAAACCCTTCTCGGGTCAAACAAGGGGTACGTTTTGTACAAAAATATAAAGATACATTTAATGCAGTTGAAAAGAAATATGGTGTGCCAAAAGAGTATATTGCTGCGATTATTGGGATAGAAACTGTGTATGGTGGGAATGTTGGAAAGTATCCTGTTTTTGATACTTTATCTACATTGGCATTTGAAAAAAATCGAAGAAATAAATTTTTCCATAAGCAGTTGATAAAATTTGTTTGTCTTTCAAAAACAGAAAGGTTTAACCCTAAAAATGTGAGAGGTTCTTATGCTGGTGCCATAGGACTAGGACAATTTATGCCTAGTAATTATGAAGCCTATGGGGTTGATTTTAATGGTGATGGAAGGGTTACGCTTCAACGTGCACAAGATGCAATTGCAAGCATTGCAAATTATTTTAAAAAAAATGGTTGGCGTAAAGGAGAGCCTATAGCCACGAGAGTCAAATATAAAGGTAATCGTTTTACGCAATATAAGACAGGATATAAAAAAACATATAATAGAGCAGACTTGCTAGGTATTAGTCCAGTGTATCCTTGGGACTATAAAGGGAAAGTACGTCTTATTAAACTACATAGAAAAAAATATGATGAACTTTGGTATGGTGCTAAAAACTTTTTTGTGATTACACGTTATAATCACAGTGCTTATTATGCAATGGCAGTACATAAACTGGCACTTCGAATCAAAAAGAAACTTCATGAAAATTAATCTTATTATAATAGATAAAAAAGGGAAAGATAATTTATATGTTGGACTTGTTGAACATTATAAAAAGATAGCAAAACCTTTTGCACAGGTTGAAGTGATAGAAGTATTTGATAAAGAGATAACAAAAGCACATGAAATTTCACCACAAGCAGCACAAAAATCATATACAAAAGCTTTAGAAAAATATATGAATTCAGGAGTAAATATTGCATTAAATCCATCTTCTAAAGAGGTTGATAGTCATGAATTTGCAAAATTGCTTAAGGATAGGGGACAGGTAAATTTATTTATTGGCGGTGCATACGGCTTTGAGAGCGATTTTTTGACTAAATGTAATTTAGCCATATCATTTGGTAGAATAACGCTTTCACATAAGTTAGTGAAAGTTGTATTGTTAGAACAGATTTTTAGAGGTCTGAGTATCAATAACAATC
>JAUTBZ010175088.1:0-10089 GCA_032361785.1 Lepetodrilus galriftensis | reverse complement strand
CACCCCCCACCCCACACCCCCACCCACCAAGCTAGGTCATGGCTTAGTCTACATGTGCCCACCTTCCTTTCTCAATGCAATCAGAGCTACTTTGACATCTCTGGGTAAGCATCTCGCATTCCAGGCGAATGTTTTAGGCATTGAATATCAACAGTTGTTGGTCAAATAGTAGCAGCATCTGGACAGCAAACCTGGTGGAAGGAATCGGTGGTGGAGGCGGAGAATGTAGACCGGATGTGGAGCCAGACAGGCAGTACGCAGCAGCTATGTCCACTGTTTCGTAACATCTACACAGGCTAGCTAATAGTAGCTATGCTTGATCATGATACCAGGTGTTAATCTTACTGTATGATGGGGAAATATCATGAATAATTCATTCGTAATTGTTTTTTTCTTGACCCAGTTTCTTTCTGAAGACGAGCACTCAAGAATCTTGGCAGGATAATCAAAAATATAATTGATGATCACTTTTCGTCTGGATTTAATACATAGGCTGCAAATACTTCTGTAATTTGAACAACCGTCAGACAAATAATGAAATTTGAAGAAGCTTTCTGAATTCCAACATATTTAATCGATGTGCAGATTGTATCCATTGTATGTCATATATAGGCTACAGTGCATGTATTTCAGACATTCCTCTGCCAGAGGTTAATACTTACTGTATCTCATTACGTTTTTAAAATAAGAGCAGTTATTGAATATACTGGCCTGGTCTGCAGAAGCCGCCTATCACAGCACGAATGTCTAACCGTGGTTAACCGGGAACGCCAACGCTTTCTGTCGGTAATGAAGAGGGAAGCTAACAGTTGTTGGGCGACACTTAGTATCAACATTCAATTAGAATACTTAAATGTGAACTGCAAGATTGGGCTTGTGTTGTCTACCCAGGATTTCATTAACTGTAAAGTCAGATGCACGAGATAAGATCAGTTTGTTGCAATTAGAAAGTTTAATTTAGGTCTATGGAAGACAGTGCCTCACTGGCATTTTATATTTTGTAATCGAATCTCTTGTATGTAGATAAGAGTTAAATATGTTTAGAAAAAAATATGGGTTTGGGGGTCCGTTGTTGTAATTCAAAGTATTGTTTGTTCTGTAAGACCACAAGAACATATCTTTCCTGGAGAACATCATTTACAGATTGTAATTAGCGTAAGTAGCTTGGTTTACTAACCTCTAAATTTGACAAAGTATATTCAACAGAGAATTATTTGCGGTTAAGTATCGTTCATTATTGCAAAAGCTGTGTAAAACTGTTTTCACGACTTCCGTCCAATTGCAGAAACAGCTCTGCGTGGTGCAAAAACTGACTGCTTTTTCCGCAAACACATTTATTACGAGTTAAATGCATAGCACTTTGTTGAACATTCCCTGTTGATTTGTTGTGGATGGGGATCAGTCTTCGGGCGAGTGTGTGAAAGAGATTTTAATAAGTTTCCAGTCAGTGCGAGTCTCGTCCCATTAACTGCCTCATCTAGCTCCTTGCACAGGCTATAGAGAACGCAGGAGGCAGAGTACGTGCTGCTGTGGAGCTTGCACTCGCGCAGTCGGTTCATCACTGCCAGACAGCAAGATCAGTGTGAGGAGCTATTTTGAGTTATTGAAACATCTGTGCTGAGGATTTTATTTCATGTACAGTAGTTCACTTATAGTTTGGGTTTCAATAGGAATGGGGAAATAGCATGATATCTCGATAGTGCCATTGAATGGTAAAGTTACCTACCATAGTAATGGCTAGTAGTAGGCTCCTCTTAGAGTCTGTCTCTGGTCACACTGATTTACTACAATAGGATACTAGTATATTAGATACCAGATTAAGGACAAACAATACTATTTATTACGTTGATCATTGCGAATATATACTTATAGAATTGTATTCAATACAGTTATGTCCCTTTGATTCATCTGTGTTTCTTCTCGGTATTCTGAGGTTCAAGATAGATAACATATCACAAACATTTACTTAAAGGATCACCCAAATCTAATCCCACTTTGTATATTTCCGTGGAAGAATATGTGAATCTCCAGATTATCATTTGATCTGAAGACAATGGCAAGCATTACAGCAGATTTATAGAAAGCTACCACCTGTTGTAGAAAGTTCACGGATTCGCCAAGAATGTGGCACTTGTTGCCTTGGTGATACTGGCTGTGATACTCCAGGCTACCACACTGATACAAGCCATCGAGTGTGTTATCTGCTGTCAGAGAGTGGGCCCGTATCACGGCAACTATTCCAAGCACTAGGACCCGGTCACACGGCACTAAATGTCCAACGCTTCCTTTGATTCCCTGTCTTCACCTTTGAGCTTGTGACAGACTGCGTGTGTTTATTGGCCACGGACAGACATGCTTCTTCTCCACCTCCCGCCGAGTTCCTCTCAACCAAGATGTTCCCCTAGAAAACTGACATCCAGGTTGATATCATTGTCCATCTGCCGTGTCGTGGGTCTTATAGTTGCTGTGGTTCTATCCTCTCGTTAAACAGATCATTAAAGCATCACTAAAATACAGTTATAACTGCCCGATGATGTAGGCATAGTTGCCGATGAAACGTCGTGGTTTCTTATAGTTATATGTACATAGACATTCCATTCATATATATTTTAAATACTGTGGGAGATGGTGATGTCCATGTATTGTTTTGTTTTATGTCAGGTAATCGAGTTTCCTAAAACTATGACTGGCTGACTCCATATAATACGCTGTGGGTTAGTTCTACGGTAGGTTACTGTAGATTATAGCTGTGGGTTATATCTACTGTGGATTACCTCTAGTGTGGGTTATATCTACTGTGGATTACCTCTACTGTGGGTTATATCTACTGTGGATTACCTCTACTGTGGGTTATATCTACTGTGGATTACTTCTATTGTGGGTTATATCTACTGAGTACTGTGTATTGAATCTACTGCAATATAGATTATTTAGTTAGCTCCAATGTGGGCCAGATCTACGGATTAGCTCTCAATGAGTGACAGTCTAAGGCGTATTAACTCCATGTGAACTATGACAGCACCAGAGCTCCCTTCCTCCTCCCAGTGACAGTCTATAGCAGGTGCTGCACCTGTCAGAGAAGCTGCTACAAGTGTCAGATGGCGCCCACCGCCTGGACAAATATTACCCTAGCTGTGTAACCTCAGAGCATCCAGCTCTCCACGGCTAAAGTCGTTCTGCCCAGAGTGAGACTAGTCTGGATACACGGCGGAGTCGGTCCATGTTGTCAGAATGTCTGCGCTCTCCTGAATCCTGTTCTCTCTCTGCATTCTTTAAGTGTCAAGTATGTCTGTCGTGTGATAGGCATCGTGTCTACTTTAGATGTGCTAGGTTCTGGACCAGGGATAAATATCCTTTCAGTGTTCTGTGAAATATGTCCTCAATGTGTCATGTGAGCAATGTCCTCAATGTGTCCTGTGTAATATGTCCTCAAAGTATCATTATTAATGGTTTATGAAAATACAATGTACAGTGTGGCTAGTGAAACAGTTCTTCAATGTATCCTACGAAGAGGTGTTCCCAAAGTACGACCTCAAAGTCCTAGTAAATATGTTCTCGTCTGGAATCCCAATGGAACAAATGTTATAAAATATCTCTCCACGTAACATATCAACAATTCAACGTATGAACCGATTGACTAAAGTTCCATCAAAACTATTTGAAATTCATCCATGTCTCCATGAAGAGACTTCTCCAAGCTGATTTCCTGTGAGGTGTAGTGCAGCTGCTACAAGGCTGAATGTTCTAGGTTTGCTTCCCGTCGGTGGCGTGGTATCATCTATGTATATGATATAGACCGGTTCTATAAGCCTGCAGTCGTCCAACGATAGAATGTGTCCTGTGAAACATGTCCTCAGAATATCCGTATTAATAGTTTATGACAATGCATGTACACTGTACAGTGAACCATCCATGGCTTCTGGATCTCATGGTAACTATGGTAACAACTAGTTGGTTGTGTCCTGTCTAATCATGCACAGATCCAACACAATCCTGAAAATATTAAAACATCTGAGTAAAATGGCGGAAACAATCATTCACACGCAAAGTGTATGTCAAGATTTATAGAACTGTTAATAAATCATACAACGGTTTTTCTAAGACAACAAGATATTACTTAAAACACAAAGTATCACGTAGCTATATTCTGTGCAGAATGAATGCCTATGTATGAGTCTGACAGCCAGCGGTACTTCATAGCCGTCATATATTAAGTGCACGCACTCTTGAACAATTCATTAATACCAGGTACAGATAGCTGCAGCCTTTGTTCTTTAGTGGGTCATTAGTGAGTTCAAACACAGCTCATTGATACTCGTGATTAACTGAACACTCAGAATGCTTTTGATGAGTCGTCAATCTGGAGCTGCGAGCAACTGCTGTCAGAGGAGAACTCTTAAAACTGCATCCCTGTCCGCGTCTACCTCCTCTCTCACCTGGTCCAGATATACTTGAGCAGCATCCCTGTCCGCGTCTACCGCCTCGTTCACCTGGTTCAGGTATACCTGCATAGTAGAGGTGCTCACATATCAAGGATCAGCTGTGAGATGTGCTAACATGGTTCTTGTCTTCATCCTTATACTATATTGTCTTCATCATTATACTCTATTGTTTTAAATGGTTCCAAGTGTTTTCTGAATGCCCATCATTCGGCGTTGTCACGACGGTATGAATCATTGCAGCCATGACGTCTTCGTCCTTGTTTCAGTCCATGCAGCAATCCAGTATCACAATCCGACCAATATATTTATCTTGGTATAAAAGCAGTGATCACGTTTGACCAGTGGCCAACGTTCTAAACAGTCGTCCTGTCAGGGGTCAGGGGTCAGTTCCCTGGTCACGTGTACTCGTCATCGTCTCTGATATTGCCAATACAAGCCAGCTTTAACAGCTAGTTAATTAACTACATCGTGATGTAATGTAGGTTTATGAGTAGGCTTCTTACTGAAGTGAGAATTACTGACATCTGCTCAGAGGAGAACATGGAATCTCTTTACCCTGATTACACCTTTACGAGGACGGCGTGTCGGCTGTTTACCTGTGGTCCGCAGTTCACCGGATCTCCACTGTTTCCGTGATGAGTATCTAGGACCTGCTCCGTCGTGTTTTACCAAGACACTGTACTCTGATGCCAACAAAGTATTAACGTTTTCTGTAGAAGATTACTGACAGCATGTTGGATGGGAAACAAGAAGACATGACGTCACGTGTTTCATAAAGTTTTTCGTTGCATGCAGCACAAAATCACATTCATTTTACTACATGTAGCATTAGAATCCCATACATGATACTTTCATATCGTAAGATGTTTTAGAATCATAGGGAATGTCATTGTTTATGGACCCATAACTAGTGTGATATGACGGTGATATATATACCCCCCACCCCCACCCCCACCCCCACTGTTCATGCGTATTTCTGATAACCTTACCACACAGACTATATATCTCCATGATAAGTGTTCCTATGCTCAGATGTTTTTGTGTATAAGCTTGCTATGTTGCCTTCCTGGTGCAGCCCGTGCTTCAGTACAGCCGACTACATGTGTGCTTATTGGATTCTTTATGCCATCTTGCATGCATAATTCTTGGGTTATTCTTGTATGGTTTTCCTTTCTCTGTTTCATGCACGACCAGTGGGTTATGTATGTAACGTGCATGGTTATTAATCATATTGTTGCCGCTATGGTCATTCATATTTAATGTTAAATGTCATAGATAAAACATCCACAAGTATAAGATGTATCAGATGTACACACGTGTGCTAATATCTTTCAAGGAAATGAATTACTTGTAGATTACCTCTGAAGTCGAAGTCAGTATGATGGTTTCATTCAGAGTTGTGATCCAGTGATGACGTCATTTCTAAATGATGTGCCTGGTATCGTCGGTTGAAATAGGTATTGCATGATGTGTTGAGTTACAGGAAGTCGCTTGTGCATGATGTGTTGAGTTACCGGAAGTCGCTTGTGCATGATGTGTTGAGTTACAGGAAGTCGCTTGTGCATGATGTGTTGAGTTACAGGAAGTCGCTTGTGCATGATGCGTTGAGTTACAGGAAGTCGCTTGTGCATGATGTGTTGAGTTACAGGAAGTCGCTTGTGCATGATGTGTTAAGCCACCTGAACTAGGTTACACTGGATGTATCGGTCCTTCTGAACTTACTAGGTTGTGCAGAATGTGTTGGTCCAACCGAACTGTGGTATTTTTTATGTGTTGGTCCATCTGAGCTGTGTTTTGAGGGTGTGTTGGTCTATCTGAGCTGTGTTTTGATCGTCTTTTGAGGGTGTGTCTATACATAGAGTGGTCCCTCAGCACGTGAAGTAGGTGCGCGTGGGGCAGACACTTGCTATCTGGAGATGAGCCGAGAGTCTGTCACGGAGACTAAGTATGATGTACTACACTTGTTGCTAGGTCTGCATTCATCTCAAATATCAACAGAAACTAGAAATCTGGAATAGAATTATGAATCAAATCGTCATTTAAAATTTGAGCCATTGATGTGTTCGAGCTATCATTTGTCATCTGCCATCGTGCCATACGAAGGTAGGTCACGAGATGTACTTCCTGTGTAGTTTGAAGAGATGGGGAGATATAGGTTGAGGTATATGGGGAGATATAGGTTGAGGTATAGGGAGATATAGGTTGAGGTATATGGGGAGATATAGGTTGAGGTATAGGGAGATATAGGTTGAGGTATATGGAAGAGTGAGATATAGGTTGAGGTATATGGAAGAGTGAGATATATTGTAAGGTAGGTGTGTAAATGAAGAAGTGAATGTTGAGATGTATGCTATAAGTACCGTGCTATATGCTATAAGTACCGTGCTATATGCTATACAGTACCGTGCTATATGCTAAGATAGATGATACGGTATATAGAATGCTACACATTTATTTCAACAAGACTTATTTTTTATTCATAAATGTGTTCACTACATAACACTTGAAACAACAAATTAAAATGCTAATACACTTGTAATGGGTGTACCACGGGGGTTAACGAATGGGTTTACATACCGCCAATTTAGCGGCAACCTCTGTTACGACACTCGATTTCCTGATCTACCACAGCGTCGTCTACTCTCGCTCTTTCATCTCTGTCTGTCGGCAATTAGCCACAAGTGTGAAGAGTTACCTACCTGACCACCAGGGGGAGCCACGGCCATGTAATGGGGGTCACTTGACCTTTCTGACCTTGTCTTGACCTCATCATGTACTGAGGTCAGACTATACGATGAACTAATAATAGTTCCATTTTCTGAAAGCATTGATTGCATACATCTGGGAACTCAAGTCAATTAGTGTTTAAACATGGTTTCTAACTTTATTCTTAAAAGAAGCTGAAGACTGTATTTCAAACAAATACAATTTATTCTCGTCATTTACCTAAAACATTAGTGTACGATTAGCATCTTCCGTATTTCAACTTCTGGTTAAAATTGATTGTTACAACGTCTTGTTATACAACTTCTGGTTACAACTTGCCAACTCCATGACTCTGATTTGAACAAGGTTTTAACTGTTCCAAGAGATGTATCATTCTGAAGGCTGTAGCTGAAACTTCCTAAATTTTCTTTTAAAAAATTGTATGCAAAGTATTTCCTTCGCTTCATATCAGCAGTCGCCTCTTTTTTCCCTTTTGTCGTTAAGTGGATATGTTTTCTCTAGATCTGCCTACAGTTCAACACCTCGTCCTCGTCAGCAGGTTATGGCCGTTCCCGGGTACGGCACCTCATCGCTCCTAGATCTCACAACGCAGGTGCCTGTGTGCAACTGCAACGTAACGAAGTAGCAGGACGGAAATAATTTAAACTTTATATCTGCCGTGAGATCCACAGTGTACACGGAGTGTTTATGATGCGGAGGATAAGGTATACACATCGCTGGAATCCGGGACACGTAACTTCAATTTAAACGCTCGCAGTGCTGACATTGTGATGGTTTAAATTCACATTGTGTTGTATGTTCGTGATGTTTTCGTGTTTATCATTGCGACATGTTAATCTGTCTGACACACGAAAGGGGGGTGGGGGTGGAGGGGGGGCAGATGAGCGCGAGGGCACGGAGAATTAGAGTTATCCTCCTACTTAGTTATACTTCCTCTTTGATAACTTGCAATTTGAAAATCACGTCATATTAAGACATTATTGTGTGAGAGATGTGGTGCCGCGGCTGGCCATTATGCCATTAAGTTACAGAGTTACACAATTGACCCACATCCACGATAACCAGACAGTTGTATGTGCTGTGAATCACCGAGGGGCCTGCATCATCCAAACTTTCTGTTAGACTGGTGTTCAGAGGTGGTCCAGAGGTGGTACAGCGCTGGTACAGAGGTGGTACAGAGCTGGTACAGAGGTGGTATAGAGGTGGTGCAGAGCTGGTACAGAGGGTGGTGGTGTAGAGCTGGTACAGAGCTGGTACATAGGTGGTACAGAGGTGGTACAGAGGGGTGGTATATAGATGGTACAGAGAGGTGGTATAGAGGTGGTGCAGAGCTGGTATATAGAGGTGGTGCAGAGCTGGTACAGAGGTGGTATAGAGGTGGTATAGAGGTGGTGCAGAGCTGGTACAGAGGTGGTATAATATAGGTGGTACAGAGGTGGTACAGCGGTGGCACATGCAGTCCCAGGTGGATCCATGCTCTCCTGGCGGCGGTAACACTCCAGAATCTTCCCTTATTTACACAGAGTTCGGGTTTGAACCTGAATCAGCAATGTGCCTATAATCGGGAGATTAGTGCCGATATTAACACGGCTATTAACTGGCATTTGTCATCTGGTGCGATATCTTGTTGACACATTATGTTTGTTTCCTTGTAAATTGAATAGATCTGTGGTAATGTATGTAGAAGAAACGCTATGGAGGTTGGTTTGATTATCATTCATCTGCTGACCGAACTATAACGTAGGAAACAGGTTGGTGGCTTGATAACATATATCTGAGATGTTAGCATAGATGTAGTATAGCCTACGTTTGGCCAGAAGCTGGATATTCACTTATGTTAGAACCATTTCCACAAATAAATATATTTAGTGAAGGTGAGCTAGTGGTCAGGTTCAGATGTGTATAGTGGCCACAAGATTTCCCTATGTACGATCAAGAAAGTTTCTATGAGTTTATTCAGTGTATCTTCACAATAGACCATTAACCCGGAGTATGTTGCCAATTAGTTTTTTTCTCCCGATACAGTACAGAGACTAGATGAACTATTTGGTGAAATCTGAATATTTTCACGAGTATTTGATGACATTATTGCAAACGAAATCTGTTAATTAAGATTTATCTGACGTCAGTAGAGCAGTGTGGTAGGACGCCCCAGCACTCGCAGACCTCGGCTCAGTCAACGCGGCCATTCAGAGCAGAACTCTTCAGCGAGGAAGATAAACTAGCAGAGCACCGCTTCTTTGTGGAATGTGTCTGGACTTCGACAAGGCCGCTGACAAGCCGTGGTCAAGCCGACAAGCCATGGACAGACTTAATTAGCGTGTATTGTGTGAGTGTAATACGTCATAACAAAGTCCCGACATGCTGTTGTCATTGCAGTAGACTGGTGGTATTGAGGAGCCGTCACTTCTGTTTTCTTACCCCTGATCAGCTGGTAGCCTACTAGTGGCCGTGTGTGTACACCCCTGATGCCAGGGTAACCTCACGATATGTAGGACAGTCGCAATCTTTGGACGATGCCAGCGTAATGTTACTATTGTTATCTTTGATTGCTAAGTTTGAAATTGATGTAATTTTGTGTAAATAACTCTAATACTAGTAGTTGCTATTCTGAAAGTTAATCAAGTTTCATAATGGTTTATGTCTTTGCAAAGTCAGATTCTTGTCAAGATGGTCATGTATACTTATCTCTATGGGTACAGTAGATGTGTCAAGTGCTATGTGATAAATACTAGTAAACAACTTAATAAGTTCACATTTAATATCTATTAGAAATGTATCTGAAAGAAGACAAATTATACTGAAGGTAAAAAGTTTGGCAACACTGAATACCATCACATTTCATTATTTAAAGGCATAATATCACAGATATTTATGGTCGTTTGGGACTAGTTCTTAGCTACAACTGCAAAATACATTC
>JAUTBZ010175077.1:0-10089 GCA_032361785.1 Lepetodrilus galriftensis | reverse complement strand
TAATTAGTCTCAGATCAAAATTTGTGTCCATTATATAGGTCAATCAACCGTGATATTATGCCTTTTATTTTGCCTTATTTAATTTTGTATTTATATATTTTAAATTGTATTCATTCATTCATTGATTCTTTCATTCATTATGATTACATTTGTATTTATTTCCAATTCCATATGACCAATTTCTCATCCCATTGTGACTTGTCCATGGTCCTGTGGTAACTTGTCTGCGTTCCTGTGGTGACTAATGTTGTCTGTTCCCGTGGTGATTGGTGCTGTCTGTGTTCCCGTGGTGACTATAACTGTTGTCTGTGTTCCAGGAAGCCGCGTCTAAACTCACAGCTTGTGGCGCAGCAGGTGGCGCAGCAGTTCGCGCCACCCGCGCCACCGCCAATGAAGAAGGAGAAGTCTCGCAGCACCAGACAGGAAGCACTGGGGTCACACTCCAAAGACGACAATCACAGGTTTGTACCTCTCCACAAGCAAACAATCACCTAATTGTCACTCGGAATTACTGATTATCTGGAGTTAAATATAAGCAGTACATCACTACATGTGGTTATTCTGGATATTTTCGCTATATAAAAGTGTATAATAATAATAATAATAATAAGTTTGCAAATGACTTCCTTAAATTGATTTCACAAGACAAAGATAATCTATAATTCTGAGATTATTGTACATATTGCCTGTAATTAATTTTGATAAAGAAAAGTACCCCAAAAATGAAAGGAAAATATCATTCATCTTGCCTATTGCGAAGCAGAATTACCATAATTAAACATTGGTATATGGTATTCTAGTAATGTGGTGAATACCTTTTGACAGTCTTGGTTCTAGTGGGGTTTTCCCTTTAATATTAGTGTCGGTGAATACTGTTCTAATCTAATAGTTCAAATAGTTAACCTTGTATGTCAGTCGTGGCCATGATACTAGTTGTGTAGTAGGTTAACTCTTTAGTGGCCTATGTATACTCTAGGTTAACCCTTAACCTGCCGTCTTTCAAGTCTGTATTTGACATGACCAGAGGTGTTTAAACGAGACAGTAGTGGCAGAACGAACAAATTAATGAGGAAGAAGACGTTTGGTGGACAAAGACTGACGGCAGTAAATATTGACTCAGATTACCGGCAGCATACAGCGCCACCTACAGGCAGAGTTGTATACAGCCTAAAAATTTAGAGCACTTTAAGGACGTATCGCACATACCCGAGTTTATGGATTGTCTCCCTTGCTTTGTTGGCATACGCTGAAGCATCACTTCCCTATGAGATGCGGAGGCGTTCTCATGTCCTGCGATAATTTATCTCATTACGATCTCGCAAGTGAGACGTGTGTGAGGGGAGGGACAGAATAGAGGAGAGATTCTCATTTGAGAAATATGAGCCATTAACTGTTGCTGCAGAACCATAACTATGAAATGCATAGTTGTTGAGGGTTGTCAACCCACCTTAGCAGACCGTTAGTTACGAAATCGCTGAAATACTATGCAACATGCCATAACCTTCATTTAATTTCCCCTAATGTTAATTTGTAATTATCATGATTATTGTGAATTGGTATACACTTTTTTAAGATAATATCGACATCCTTTAAAATGTACCGAGTAACTGGCAGCTTTCCGCCTGGCGTTGTTGTAAACGTTACATCTTTCATACCAGAAAGTATATATGCTGTTTTAATAGTAATGTATAATTAGTCGTAAAATATATATATGTTGTATGAGTGATGTTATTATTATTTTCATTATATTGTCCATTTTAGTTTAGCACTGGCCACTGAGGCCTTTTTAATGTATAGAACAAATTTCCTTCAGGATAATAAAGATGTAATATTATTATTATTATTATCATCTAGAAACTGAAATAACTGTCAGGGTTAGTTGTTTATTACTGGTACCGGTGGACACTGGGAGGGATGGTTTTCCACGATACTTGGATGATATCCGCTGACAGAGGTGGTCAGCTCTTGACAGCCGCTGACCACTGTTGTCGATACCTGATTCACGTAAACGCGTGGTAGCTATATCCGTAAATATGTTCATCTGTCCAAAGGCGGTCAAGTGGTCATCGTGGAATTAGGTGAACTTTTTTGGATAAAAAATGGCTCTTCCCACTCCGATGCTATTATTAACGGTAGTTATCTATTGCTAGAGGCGTGTATCGGTGAAATAGTCTGCTGCGACGAAAAACACATTCAATATCAGTGCTAGTTGGACCTTGCTTTAACCACTAGTTTGGTAAAAATAAAGTTTCATTTTTGATATGTTTACATAACGGTTAGTCTAAATAGCAAGAATGACTGAATGTGATATTCAGGCTCAATCCGATGTCACGTGTTTGTGCCTTCTATTGTCTTCCAGTTAGTATTTGTAGGCTACCTTATATGTTACCTGTCGGTGCGGGCTATCTGACAATACAGTATATTTGTCTTACTAATTGACATATTTGTCCCTTTGTGGGCTATGCTGTGTAGCGTTTTGACATTCGTCCGTAAGCTCTGGGGTGTGCAGAGAGAAGCTACATATATTACGATTGTAGACCAAAACTTTAGAATTAAGACATGACGTTGAAGTCGTTAAAGTTGAGCACCAGGAAGCTGGCCAATCCAGAATGCTGATCTTGCAATTATCAACGTGAGAAATATACACAAACCTCGAGTCACCAGACCTGCTGTACAGTTGCCAGCTTCTGACCACGATAATCTCAGACACTTGTTGTTGCGTCCACCCACCTGATTGGTCAGTCTAGCCCACCAGGTAAGAATTAACTGTGTTTGACCCTAATTTGCTGGAACTGATGGCAAATGCGGCTTGATTAGCACAGGAAATTGGGTATCGAATGGCCGGTGTGTGAGAACTATGGTCAGTAGATAGCTGGTGTGGCTTCTAATGAGGGTCTGTTCTACCCGACCACTCTGATGACCGTAACCTACAATTAAAATAGCTTTGTGCCGCCCACGATGTCGCTGAAAATCATGAACCAGGGGGTGTGAAGCAGTTTCCAATACGCACAGAATACGCATGCGTGTCTAAAGATGAAAGCATGTAAACAACAACTGTCTGAGGCGCTGTAGCACAAACAATGCGTGTTTATCATCTCTCTTGTGTTGAGCGTTTGTTATAAACATTGTAAAGTATTCTGTGGTTCCATAATATGTGCACACATATTCTGAGCGAATCTTCGAACTGGCAGTGGGTATTTTGTGGACCATTTTCCAAAATTAGCCTGTGATCGACTAGGGTCAAAGATTAATTTGCTGAGATAGTCCATGCAGTTAATTCACAACTATTTATAGATTAGACTTTCTAAATATCTGAGGTGTGGAAATCTGACATCTGATCTTCACGAGGTGAACCATTTTACATACCATGGAGCCTATTCTCGAAACGTTTTTATGAACTTCTCCTAAGAACACTAGCCATACTATAACTAGTATAAGAATCACCAAGATTGTCTTAGTATGATCATAAGAACGTTTAGAGAGTAGGCCCCATGACTGTATACAATGATAATTTGAACCCACATTGCTAACATTGACTGTATCACCACTCCTGCTTTGTGAAGCTACCCCTCAAATAGCCATATTAACCCTCACTATGCTGGAGGCAACCAGAGATACACTGAAGAGCAGCGCTTGTGCCTAATCCAGCAGGGAGAGGGTTAACCTGCAGGTCAAATGTTAAGTTTTCTTTTATTCCTTATAATATGTGTCATTATTATTTATTACTTAATTTTATATTTAATCTGCCTCCTCATTTTGTGTTTTCCAGACCGTCTCGATTGAAGAACATCGACCGCAGCAGCGCGCAGCATATTCCCGTGACCGTGAACAACGTCACCGTGATAATCACAGACTACCAACCCAAAGCCAACGGACACATTTCACCTTCTGAGCAATTAAATCAAAGTTCCGACGCAGGCAGCGACACAAACTCAAGCACCAGCCACGACATCAACGACCACGAGGATGACTCGGCTGCCGAGAGCGAGAAATGACCCCACGACCTCGCCGACCCCTGATATTTGCATACATATATTAGACGCCAGAGGTTGATGTTGCTCTGGGTGAATGCGTTCCGAGGCAGCGCCAACCAAAGTGAATTCATATTCCGACAAAGATTATGCGTTTAGAATTTCGACCAATGAAAACACTGGGAATTTGAATGTCAGCCTCAAGCTCTGGGCAAATGCAATCGAGGCAGCGACGAACCAAAGTGAATTGTTATTCCGACGAAAATGATGCGTTTCGACCAATGAAAATGCTCCATTTTGACAGTCGACCAATGACTGTCTGCGGTGGTTCAGTCATTCTGGAGCGGCATTTCATTGGTGACAGTGATCACTGGTGATGGTGTATTGGAGAAAGCTTACATCATGTTGTGGTCTGTCCTTACGTGTGGAATCTCTTCCCAGTGGCCGGAACCTGGTCCAGAAGAAGTTGGACTTGGGTCTGTTTGGATCTCAGACGTTTACTTTTAACATGCATCACTACACGTCCTCGGTACGAGACCGAGACGAATATGTGATAATGTGGACACCTGTGTTTGTGTATGTGTACCGGTATGTGTGAGACTGTGTGTGTGTGAGACTCTGTGTGTTTGCGTGTATATGTGTGTGTGCGCGCGTGCTCATGCGTGCGTGCCATTCATAGTGATTGTAGATTTTACTCTCCATGTGGTTTTAGCTCATATTACGACCCCCTTTTGCTGCAAAAATACCATGGCACAAATTCATGCAATCTCTGAACCTCCCAAACCACTGTCTACTTCAAATCAAAGTCGTCTGGGAAGTTTAGATGACGTTTTAGTGCTATACAATAGCTGTTCAATTTTCTGAGAATTGAGACATAAATGGTTGTCTATCAGGTTTGTCAGTTGATCCAAATACACACAAACTTGTGTCGTTGTCGTGTGGATTGAAAGTGGTATATGTGCATTTACTTTCCAACTAAACATGCTCTCGGTCACCTGCAGACAGTTGCAGCATGGAATATTATAGAACTGATACGAGTGTTAATGGGCTTCAATCGGCCAATCATATTCTGTAAAATTGCCATTACGGTATGCCATTGGTTGAAACACTGAAGTACTAAAGTGATACCACTCTTACTAGACAGCCTGATAAAGCCTTTGACCATCTCCGAGTAGTTGGTCAGAATTTATTACCCAGAGGTATACAAATAACTTTTAATCTCTCGTTCTCACTGTACAAACTAATTTGCAGTTGGGTCGTATTTCACCTGCTTTCTGGATGGTGGTGATCTTCAAACTGGTTTATATCTTGCCCAAATGTATACACTGGTATATAGCAAGTTTGTCAAACGTTGGTGTCGGCACATAATATTGAAGTCAACCCTTTCTTATATCTCTGCATATTCACAATGTTATAGTTAACGTTTATAGTAACTTTCAGTCTTGTGTGGATGTGTAACTAACCCATACTCAACAAAATAAATTAAGGATCGGTAGATGTTTTCTGGAGAAGCTTTTGCCCAAATTTCGTAACTACTCGAGGAATGTGGTGCCATATGTTCAAATTTCTGCAAGTTCCTGAAGAATGCTTGGCGGCTTATTATCGAAACGTTTTTACGATCTTACGATAATCTTTACGATTCTTATGTCTGTATGAACTGTTCTTAGGCTAAGAAGTTTGGAAGAACATTTCGAGAATGGGCCCCCAGGAGCCCATAAACATTTAGAAATTCTTCCTTGTTATACCTCCAAAGACACTGGCCCTTAGTTAATTTTGTTGAGTATATATTATTGCTAGATTTCTTTGTTGAGCCGATGTGTGGTATGTTGGAGGTGCAGACATGTGTGGTACGTTGGAGGTGCAGACACATGTGTGGTATGTTGGAGGTGCAGACAGTGAGACTCCATCTTGATCTCAGCATGCAGCCAGATTTCCTCAATGTTTTAAAACATGGGGTGTTCAATCAGGAATGTTGACACATTATGCAATATTTTTGGTTCCACCACTTTATGGTATTGTACAACTATCCATTGCTCCATTGGATAATCTCGTATGATGGCAGCTAAATGATAAAAATGGCAAATATTTGCTGTCGACTTCCATTGGACAGCCATGGCAACAAAGCCCCTGTTACGCACAACGACCGTAGTGCTACAAGTTGAGAGTCGTAACTGTACGTTAGCTTAATGTAGTTACGACTTTTGGGGTTACGATTGTTCTGTGGAACCGCGGAACCGTACCCTGACCAGCAGGTCTGATGGTAATCATGACATTATATACTCAACAAATTAAGTTAAGGACCTCCTGATATTCTACTGGGAAGTTTTGTACTGGTCCTTAATTAATTTTGATGAGTATATTTTATGTGTTTTATTTTACAAATACGGGCAGATGGTAGCACAGTGGTAGATGTCAGCCTGTCCGAGCCAAAAGTCCCGAGTTCGAACCGCGGGTGCCAATATCGCCAACACACTCACGATAGCATAGACCGTACTGGACATTGCAGTTACCATCCTAGATTTGTCAGTACCGGCCGCTACAGGTGTTAGATGTTTCATACTCATGTGAACTTGCAAGCCACAAATATGAGCAAAATATCCTTGTTTTCCCACATTTCACTATCGTTTTAGATGTACGTAATAACATACTTTTCTTTTAGATGTACGTAATACAAATAACCAATAGTACAAGATAGTTTTGTTCAGCCTTTGTTACATATATACATGGGTTTGTATGACAGTTACATTTACTTTCAGTCGTATGATTTATTGCTTTAAGTAACTGTGGGAATATTTCACCCAAACTTTCAAGCAATTAGAACAAAAATATTGTACATATTGAAATACAACTCGTCATTCAGAAATCAAAGCAACCCATCTGGATTGACATTCGGGCGGGTCTATGGTTAATGTTCAGCCTATGCATACTATTAAACTACTTCTTTGAATACCGATGCAAATTATTTTAATTTGTGTTTGCCCTCCAGCCATCATACCTGCAATACAGGAAACACCTCTATAATTCTCTAATTATGAAGATGTGTCGATCTTTATCATTTTAATGGTTGTTTAAAAAATAAGCAATCCATTATCATGCTTAGAATATTACTTATTGCATATTAACATATGCGCCTATTCTGACAATACTCTAATAGGCAAACAAATCATGAAATGCATCCCACATTAGTACTGTGCAGTACTTCAAACAGGCCCTGAGATTATGAAACATTTCAAGTAGGATTTCATGCTCCAGCTCAAACCTAGTATGGGGAGTTGTGAATAAAACATTAAGCATGAAATCTACTCTAACGCTTTTGTAATCTCAGGGGCCTGGTTTAGGTTCTAATTTTGAACAAAATCTTCAATAAAATTGTAATTGCGTGTGATGATACACAGAAAGTTATCTGAATTTTCGTGATGTAAAACACCAACATTAGTAGCGCTCCCTATCTTGTAAGTTGTATGTAATATGATTTATCATGACCCAGCACAGGCCCCAGAGGTTACGAGATCTTTCCAGTACGATTTCATGCTTGAGCTCAAATTTCACACGGGAATTTGTGAACAAAATCGTAAAAAAAAGTTCCGTGATCTCGGGAATGTGCTGTAGCTGATCTCAGTGGATGTACACTATATTATCCAGGGTATGGTTTCTCGAAGCTCTACTGCCCTACTACGAGACCATAAGGGCTCTCGTAGGGATCTCCAATACATGGGGATCGTGCACTTACGAGAGCGCTACAGACGAGACCATAAGGACTCGTAGGGATCTCCAATACATGGGGATCGTGCACTTACGAGAGCGCTATGGTCTCCGCACGAGAGCGCTATGGTCTCCGCTCTCGTAGTGGATGAGAATTTCAAGAAACAATACTTACTTCACACTATAGCAGGAAGTCATGGTGACCAGTAATGTCTAACAACAACAATAATTTGTACGAAGTCTCCATCATGAGGGGATCTGCTCCAGAGGTTACAAAACTTTGAGGACTATTTCATGCTCAACTCTAAAATGTTTTATTCACAAATCCTCATATAGAATTTGAGCTTGAGCATGAAATCGAGGTTACGAAAATGAGTGCTATTTCATGCTCGACTCGGTCATTTATTCGCAAATTCCAATATAGAATTTGAGCTTCAGCATAAAATCGTATTTGGAAGGTTTCGTAATCTCTGGGTCTGGGCTCTCTTGTACGAAACTGCGAGATTCTAATGTAACCTAAACTATCGGCCTTAGCAATGGTGTAATCTACGGCCAAGGTTTGAGTTACATTACTAGCATTACGCTGTTTTGTACACGAGGGCCCGTATATTATAACATTTTGTTACAATATTACCATTAATACATATTTATATATCCATCAATATTTATTTGTTTCGTAGTTTTGACTGGTTTGATCTGATTGAGTAGATGAATATGAATGGATTCCTTTGTGTACGAGGTGTCACCGTGTCATTGTAAATAAATCGGATATACTGAAAGTAGCTTTTTACTTTGTTTATCCGATGACAGATAATGGGCGCTTGTGTCTGCTTGTAGAGAAGTAGATTGGATACATATATGTTGCTGGTTTCCTCCTGCTTAAACTGACAACCCGTGATAGAATCTTGAAAGCAACTCTGAACCTCAATAGACGCAGATGCAAGTGTTCGTGTGCACCCCAAACTACACTTCATGATGTGCTTTGTCAGTGTTTGGAGACAAATATAAAACTTTCACTTCCAGCCCGTGGTTTAGTGGCTACAGGCCAATACACTACAAAGAGAGCATGCTATGGGCTTTTAGCGGATAAGAGAGTTTTGTGAAAGGATACCTTGTATAGAAAGTCATATTTTGTTGTCTATCATCAGATGTAGCTGCAGAACTGGCCGAATAGATAGCAAAATAGTAAACGGGGCATCTTATAGCTACAGTTCTGCAGCTAAATCAGATGATGATCAAGTAATGAGATAGTTGGATGATGGTCAAGTAGTCGGATGATGGTCAAGTAATTTCAATGGCAACCACCAAGGTGAACACAAGCCTTCATTGCTGCCGAAATAATTATCAACACCTTTATTAATTATTTCATTCCTTATCTATTTTCTGGGTGTTTTGTTTCTACATTTAGGAAAACAACACAATTTGCGGTATCGACAATTTTAATGATAAATAAATGCCGCTTGTTTTTTATTAAATGAAAAATGCAAACTCTTTACATCCAATTTGACCCATTTGAAATCTAAATTCCTGCAGTATACATATACTCCATTGGTGGCCAAAAAGTCGCCTATACCATAAATGACAACACAACAAATAAATAACACACATAAATATCACAAAGACTTCACCTTGTGCAAATTCCCACATATTCTGCACAAATTCTTTCAGATATTCACACAAGTTGTATTGCCGTCTTTGAGAAGCTCGTACAAGCTCTATTGGCGGCTTTGTTCACTAATTGCTTCAGTAATACATTTCATAGACTCGCAGGTAAAAATCACACAGCCAGACGGGACTCGAATTTCGTGTTAAAGCTCTATGGAGGCTTAATTGTGGAGCAGAATGAGGGAGGGTTGTGCATGACGACCCTTTGTAAGCCCTAGTCGGGCTCCAACGTCTGGAGTTTCCACTTCACTGCTCACAGATCACCTGGCATGTGTATATATACTATAAAAAAAACAAGTCGTCGCAGTTCAGTGACACCGGAGAGAGAAATTTACGTTGGTCCTGATCAGTGTCGGACTTGGACGCTTGCTTAAATGTTTCATTTCCGAAATTGTTACTTGGCTGAGTACATGCTGCAGTAATGGCCTCCGTATCATGGGACATCGCTGGTCGCACGGAGCAGGATGAAGGTTAACTCTTTCCATGCTGAAGGCAACCAGAGATGCCATAAAGAACTGTGTCTGTGCCTAATTCAGTCGGGAGAGGGTTAAAGAAAGTATCGTCTCACTCTACACAATGCTGCAAATAGCTTAAAGGCATAATATCACAGATATTTATGGTGTTTGGGACTAGTTCTTAGCTACAACTGCAAAATACATTCACTTGACATACATATCATGTTTGTACTTCCAAAAACCTTTCCACCGCTGTTTGGTAGACACATATCCAATGCAACCCCCTGTAGTCTACT
>JAUTBZ010175066.1:0-10090 GCA_032361785.1 Lepetodrilus galriftensis | reverse complement strand
ACTGCGCATGCGTTGGACAGAAAGTACAGACAGAACAACTAGAAAGGAGCAGCCCCCTGTCCAGAATGTGCGTCCAAGATTGTCAATGGAACACCACCTAGATAATTAATTACTGACATCTTCTAAACGAAGAACTACTAGAACGTGTATGGGACGGAACCTGTTATAAAGATGGTAGGAGAATACAGACTAATATAGAAAAGTTACAAACTTATTAAAATCATATTCGAAACTGACGCGAAAGGTGCGAAAAGAGATCTGATTTTAATTATATTGAGTAAGATACCGCGGAATCCCTCATACCAAATGGCAACTCTATTCATTTTATAGAATCAAAATATCATATTTTGCAGAATGATTAGTGCCTTCTCTGTCCAAAGTTCTTTTCAGTAGATGGGAAGAAAATTACCATCCAGACCCTGGATCCAGAGTATCAGGACATCATAGGACGAGTGGAGACGTTGTCCTTTACAGATATAAAGGCCATCAACACTCTCTTCAGATGCTCAGGTGCGTTCAGGTGCCTGTTGCACGACGCTCTTGTAGGCTACAACTATTGTAACGTCAACGCTTTCTGTTGTAGCGGGAGCCCAGTTACAACTATTGTAGCACTACAAGAGCGTCATGCAACAGGCACCAGATGTGTGGCATTCACGTATACGTCGATATGTGTGAAATCATGGCACTCCTTAGAATGTTCTTGACATGTTTACTTAATATGTAATCGTTGATGATATGTATATCTTCTCGTCGTTCCTTTAATAATGTGTAGGATCTTCAACATACAATTATTATTATTGCAATTATCTTGGTATGATTTCATGGAGAAAAACATCTAAAACTTACTTCATGTATTATATATTATATATCGTTGTAATGGTTAGGCCAGGATTTATCGAGAGAAATAAATCAGAAATCAGTTTAGAGTTCTTTGACCTGAAATCCTTCGAGAAAGAAGGAACAGGCAAATAGGCTGAATTTGCACGTGCGTGTATGTAAAGAAGAGCATCAGCATGTGTAAATGGACCCTTCTTACCCGTTCCTTCTTTCGAACGTCGTCCCTCTGCATAAAATAATACTTCTAAGTCAAAATATTTGGTGATCGTTATATAAACAGATTTTTTATTACTGGTGCAATATATTTTTATTTTTTATTTTGGTTAGGTCAAATGAAAATTAAGTTTTTGTTTTTCATTCCATGACGTATTTACCGAGATAATCTACGAAATATGAGTGTCAATGCATTTCATGCCAAACTATAGTTCATGTTGAACGAAAGGTTTTGCATCAGCAGCCTCTCGAACCAAGCTGATTTATATGATAAATGATAGTGGAAAAAACTATGCCTCCTTAAGTAATTTGAATAGCAAGTTAGTTTCGAAAACCTGATCGCAGATCTCTGGTAAATAGTTTGGCACGTGTTCCTGATACCCATACTTAACGTTTCATTTCTTTAATTTCCCCTGGTTCCAATGTTCGTGAGGTTTTCACAGTTCACTTTCTTTCTAGATTCGTGCACGTACAAAGTCAAGTGCTTGAATGGCGGATACCTTGGTCCGGACTGTAAATGTTGGTGTCCACCCTCAGTATCTGTCTGTCAGTCAACGTCCACACTAGACTACGCCCCGTTTAATTATAATTACATGCAGCCGCAGGCCGTGGCAGCAGCTAGGTTTAAGGACTCTCACTTGCACGCAACTCACGTAGATCCGGTGATAAATCCTCCCAAGATGGGGCAGATTTTAGAGGTAAAAGCTTTGGAGTCGCTAGGTCGAGGTCCTCAACCACCAGCAAAGCAGTTCGTGTGGGACCCGTCACGTGGAGGTCGTTGGAACATGGACCATATGTTATCAAGTGAAGGAGTTCAAAGAAGAAATAACAAAAAGGCGGTAGAGTCTGCGACTCGAGCAAAGCTGATGAATAACTTGAAGTATTATAAAAATATCCGAAACAGTAAAGTGATTAGTCCACAAACAAGAGGTGCACTGGATATCATTCAGAGTACACTCCGGAATCAAAAACGAAGAACCGGAAGTTCAGCAAAAAGTTCTAAAAGGACCAATCGTGTACGACAACAACTACCACCGACGTGGCCAACTCGGCCCGTTGCAGTCAAACATGTGAGAGAAAACGTTCAGGTTCGTACACCCAAGAAGAAAACAGTGTCAATAAGGATTAGAACGATTGGCAACAAGGCCAAGACAAATCAGGTACATTCCACAGGAGCATTGGGTATTCAATGGCCACAGTCTAAACTGTATGCCATCAATGGGCCTAAAAAGGCAGGACTAACAAGTGTAGTTCAACATTCAAAGAGACCGAAACCTTCGCCACTTTTAAAGTATATTGGTACCAAAATTCAATATGTTCAACCGAAGGTTCAACGGAGAATAAAACATAATCCAAATGTATTGGATTCCGCCATAGCCAAAGCCAGGAATCCCGAAGAGAGCATGAAACGGGCACTTCTTCGGGAGTTTCAAAAGTTCCGAGCGTCCACAGAGACCTCAAAGTTCGCCTATGCTCTGCTTAAGATACCAAAGGAACAGGCACAGAAACTTCTTAAAGAACCATTGAAGTTGCGAACATCCGGTTCCGGTGACATGAAAAATAATCATAAAGGACTACTGTTGACACTTCCGGTAGAAGCAGTTCCGGTGTCTCAGTTGTCTAGCAAGAAAAAGAGTCCTCCTCCAGTGGATACGTTCTTCTCACGGAACCTTGTCGTGGGTCAGTATAAGCGTCTGTGATATTTATTCCATAGACTTTTTTAAATTCAAATTACAAGAACGTACAAAGATATCGGAGTAGTTCATTTAGAAATCGAAAGGTAGAGTAGAATACTCGCATATTCAAAATAATGTGGATTGTATACAATCTAATTTTGATTAAAATGACTCATCTACACACAGGTGATTTTACCTATGCCCATTTGTATATGTTGGTCATATGTAATATATAGAATAATATTTGCAATAATACACACTTTCAGGCTTGAAATGCCACGCTAACTCATCGAAATACGCTTTGTTTTGAAAATGGCGATTCATTCATCAATGTATTTAAATAAACTGACTGCCCGGAAAATGAACGACCGGACTATAGCAGGTCATTTGGAATGAATCAATCACTGTATGTGGTGTAGGATCATCAGGTACGGTATTCATAAGTCAGTTTTTGCTATAATATACATGAATACCGGCCCAGTTCTTTAAGTTTGATGTTGGTGTATGTCACTTTAATTTCTGGTTAGTTTACGCTACTTAGTACTTACAAATTCCATGACCTAACAAAGCCTGCATTTGGTATATTGTGTCATTTCTAGACGTCTATTAATAATCTATCTATCTATCTATCTCACTCTTTCTTTCTTACTAGCTTAGTATCTCTTCCTATACATATGCTCTTGTTAATAATGATTGTCAACCCCTAACTTTCTAATACACGTAAAGAAACGTAATTTATTCACGAATAATCTGAAGAACACATTCGTATGTCTTTCTTTTCAGTGAAACACGACACGTAATAGTAAATGTATTAGGGATGACGACAACCATTATTGGCAAGAGGATATCTATAGAAGTGATTTTCTGGATGTGGGTATCATTAATGTTATTGCAATATTCTTTCTATTTCCAGAAAAGCTCGTGCCATATATAGACGGCCCAGTGAGGTATCGGGAGTGTCGCGACCAGATGCACTGTGTCCTAGCTAACCCCATGAGTTGCTGGAGCTCATTCATGAGCATCAACTGCCCGTGGTCCTGCGGGTTTTGTTGAACACGATGAACAATATATCCTTAGGTTGGATGGATTTGATCAGCGGAACCTACTGACCTGAGTTAGATTTCAAAGAAGCAATTCGACAATTCATAACTAACATGCAGTCAATAAGTTGGCAATCTAGCGATCAAAGTAGTGTTCAGTTATCAAGATCTCGACTAGAACTATAGAACTAGGACGGACTGTGCGGTGCTGGGTGGGAAGATGGGAACAATAAAATGTTACATCCTATATCTGACTGGTTGTATTTGTGTAGTGTACATAGTAGATCATCCTCGAAACACAGGCCATTATGACGACAGCTAACCTCAAGATTTGTATAGTGTACATAGTAGCTCATCCTCGAAAAAAGGCCGTTACGACACCTAACGGGTGTTATGTGTAGTCATACTAGCCTTTGTATTGGTTCGAGGATGATAGTAGTTATGTGTTGAAAGAACTCATCACGAATCGACAATTGTGTTGATATTTCAAGTGGAGTCAAGTAAATGTATCTTGATTGCATATGATTAACTTTAATTGTGGACAGTTGTAATATCATGCTTCCACAGAACGTGACTTTGTATACTGCATCTGTGAACCACAACCAAAAATAATATACGATAAAACCATTTATTTCTATAAGTATAATCACACACACTCACAAATATCTATATATAAACGATAAACTCATAGCACAACAACCACTGAAGAATGTAAAATTGACACACTTTGTAACCTGTCACTCAAAGTTACATATATAAAAGAAAAGGAAAGCAATTATAGGAGTTGTAAAGGCTAGTCAGATTTCAAGTGATGGTACGTTGGCCTAATGAAATGGTCCTGTCAGTTTCGAACCACTGGCCCTTCAGATTCGCCAATAGCAGTCATTTCTAAAATATTAGCCCAATCAATTATCTTCTCTCTGTTCTCATTGTACGTTTCATTGGCAGACGACATTTATGACGGTTCCACGCAGCCTCGTATTGTATTCATGAACACTTTCATACAAGCGTTAAAGACAGCTTTCACGGAAACCATTTCTCTTGTAGATGGAATTGGACATTTTGTAAGTAATTAATACGTCATCTTGTCTGTTGCTTCTTTGCTGGGCTACTTGACGTGGGAGCTATCAGAACACCATAGCACGATGACGATATTTGCCGAAATGTTGCACACGTTACACTCAAAGATTGAGATCGTCTGCGTAAGTACGGGTTTTCGGGGTGGTCACTCGTAAGTCGATAATCGGCGAAAAGCAGGGCAGCACGCACACTCGGTATTGGCTCCGACACGGTTCGAAGCATTCTCTCCTTCTTCCGTCCATCATGTTTTTCAAGCATTGTCTTTCTTCAATGCAATTTGCCGTCTGCTCCAAGCACCTGTATGCGCATGAGTGGCCTTTGAACAGTGGGTTTTCAGGATGGGCTGGTCTTGCTAATGACGTCATCAACATGGCGGCCAAGATTGCGACTATGGTGAGACTTCCGGAGGTTGACATCTGGTGGGAAAAATAATCCGAATATAATTCATATTCCACTCTAGTTCCTTAAATACTATATTCCACAAATACAAATTCATTGCGCAATTCATGTTTTTTTTGTGCGATTAAACTCGGATTGAACACTGGAATCCTAGTGCAAAGTTCGACTTGATCATGACATCGTACTCAAAAAAGCTATGCAACTTTTCTTTTTTTTTTTAATTGGGGTTTAGAGTCGCTTTCAAGATTATTTCACTTACATCACGACTTGTCAGGAGGAAACCCGCAACATCTGTAGCGCTGACTGATGTTGGCAGTAAACCTGCGAACACAGGCTGACAGACCAAACACTCTACAGATATATAATAGTGAACTCTCGGACTACGCACAAATAATTCCCCGACTTCGCACCTATGGTAATTTGCTTTCGGAGAGGTTTCACTATACACCCTATATAAAATTGAAATTTAAACCACACCAACCGAACTAATTTCTCATAAATGGCAATTAAATGATTGTGTTCTGTCCTATAATGAGAAGTATCATAACACTTAGTACATTGTGGTATATTAGATATAAATATATTAAGTTGTTGAATAATATATCCAAATTGAATAATATCAGATCTCGTTTCTTTTCCTAAACATGTATCCAAATGCCTATTCTGGAAACGTTCTTACGAACTTATTAGCCTAAGAACAGTTCGTAGCCATACTGTAATACTGTTCTTATATTAGGCTAAGAGGTTCGTAAGGACGTTTCCAGAATAGGCCCCCGCGGCGAGTTTTAATGAGATTGGTATTGGTAGAAAGATACATGGATATTTTTAATGAGACAATAATAGTTTGCGTTGTTTATTTCTCCTTAATTGAAATACGTTTATATATTGCTGATATGGTAACAGTAAAAATAACAACTAGGCCTAACTTATAGTTAAGTGCAACCGATAAATAATGCATTTCAACCGTAATGTTTAGCCTTAATTTTCCATGCATTAAATAAAATAATGGCGATATTAAATAATGGGTGATATTAAATAATGGATGCTATTAAATATGTTTAAATGTTGATATTAAATAATAGGTGATATTAAATATGGGTGATACTATCTCGATATGCCTATATTAATCACAACAAAGGTGAGTTAAATGAAACATTTCAAGTCAAGAAATAACATGCCTTTAACCACAGAATGTTGGAGACAAAACTCTACAAATAACACAATTAATTAAGTTCGATAGTACACCTGTCAAATCACCTCACGTCGTTACCATAGCAACTGCAACATGTATTCAAGATCCAATAATGTAATGACGGTGATTATCGTATTAAGTTTAGTTATCAAGTTACTGGGTGACTTAACGTGATGTGCGGATTATGTCTACTGGATACTAACAATGCAAATAAGTGTTGAAAATCCTGACGATATGTCACTCTCAGAATGTTAGTATTCCACTTACCGCATGGAAGCGGGTGTGGTATGAAGGTGAGTGGTAGGTGGGGTTCAGTGTAGTGAGTGGGTGGGTGGTGGGGGTACCGGACACAGAGCGTCGACCAGACTAATACCTGACAGGTCAAGGATATGCTTAAGTTTGCTTGAAACTATGAATGCTTCCAAAGGTGCCCCATTCTATCATTGGCTTAGCTGTGGCATTGACCATAGCTGTTAGTTGATTGTTATCGTAGAAAAGTTCATTTATACCATGTATTTAAATTAAATATATAGATTGCCTAGTAGGTCACCTTAGTATTAATAAAATCATGAAAATGAGCTAAATTAATAAATGCAATACATGAATGTGTCATGTTGATCAATGCGCCAAAATTAATGTTAATAACTTGAAAGTTCCTTCTTCAACAATATTTATATTTAAATATAAAGGCTCGTATTTCATGCCGAATACATATACTAAAGCTAAAAGGTTCATTAATGAAAAAGTAGTTCTTATTGAAAGTATGTTCATAATATTATAGTGTTCGAAGTACTTTTATATTAAGTATAGTTTGCGCAATGAACATCTTAGATAAGAATTAGGAAGATGAAATTTGTCAGACATATACGTCACTTACTTCAGTACCCACAACGAATTTTATATCTTGTATATGATTTTTTATGGGATTAAATGTGTGAACACGCATGAACGATAAAACATGTTTTAGAGAATTACAATTGTTAAATAATTAGTTCATGAATAGTATAAAGAATGGACCAGCTGAATCGTTTATTATCGGTGTATATACTTTACTTAAACTAAAAATGGTAAATACTGTTTCCATCATGAACAATACGAAGAGCGAACCGGTTGTATATATCTTTCACATCAGTAAATTGAAAAGGTTAAATAATATTGCATCATGAACAGTATGAATAATGAACCAAGTGAATCTTGTTAGTACTTACAGTGAATATATCTTGTTTGCAGCAGAATACGAAGATTCGCGTTGTCCACCTGTTGCTTTGTCTTGATCAATTAATAGAATGAGAAACCGCGAGCAGACGACTTTTATATCTGTCGCCTGCTTCCGGCGGTCGTCATAGGACATGGAGATTTGCCTCACCGGAAATTGAGCGCACATACCATCCCATTGCCCCTTAGACATCTCGACGTCCACAACACGCGTAGCTCTTGTGTTTATATTTAGACCGATTACGACCAAATCGGATGAGAGGTGAACTCATAATTAGGTTCTCTCTTTATCTGCTGCAAAAGGGTGTTGATCATTCAAGAATAGGCCTACTCCATAGCCTGAAGACTGGCCATGTGTAGAGTATAGAATACGTTGGTTAGTACAAGACACGCCATATAGCGTTATCGGAGAGGTTCCGTGCAATGTACGCGATACAACGCATACATTAGGTTGATCTGTGTAAGGTGTAGGTTAATGTGCTATTTAAATGTATATAAATGTATATAAATATCAATAATAATAATAATAATAAAATAATAATGATAGATAATTAGTAGGTTTACTCGTTAGACACAGGTACTGCTCTTTAGGGCATATGTGGTTGCCTCCAGCATGGAGAGGGTTAATGAAGAATTGATAAACTAATCTGAAAGTGAAATAATTAGCATGTACACGTGCACAGCAGTTTTATAGCAGGGGAAATATAATCTGCAAGTCTGTTCAATTTATATTTTGGGGCCAGAGTTTGACGGCGGATGACGCCGTACAAATGCACATAGGAAGTGATGGTCTGTCTCAAGAACCCAAAAGCTTTTTGGACGAAGAAAACGAACAACAATAGTGAGGGGAAAACACAGTAAAAAGTAAATAGTTGCAGATATCGCAGATGCGAGAGAGTAACACATACTCAAAAACATATATTCAAGCTCATATATTCAACATAATTACCTAAGGGATAGTAGCCTTGAACGTATACATTTAGCTGCATAGAGTATAACAACCAATGAATGTCCAAACAGTCATGGCTCCGTGTACTCTTCATGAACTTGCAGAAGCATTAGACGAACAATGGCATCAGATTCTATAAGCCCAGTTCTTAAATTTGATAGAAAGCTTCCAAACACAACGTATGTTGGCTCTTAATGAATTTCGGTGTGTTTAATAACGGAATGGATGTGGACTTGATCTTCACAGGGGAGAACCGCATGAGGGTAACTGCAGCTACCCGCATCCAATATACGCCACGTGAAATTTAGAGATTTTGTCGATGTGAGTTTTCATGTTTAACGAGCATATTTTATATGTCCATTTACGGAAACTGCAGTTACCCTCATGTGGTTCTCCCTTGTGGATCTTGGAGGAGAGCCTCGTCTTAATCTATTAAACCGTACAGTGGTACTATTTTACAACACAACTAAGTAAAATATTCAACAGAATAGGTAAAATAAGCAACACAATATGTAAAATAAATAAGCAACAGAATATGTAAAATAAATAAGCAACAGAATATGTTAAATACATAGGCAACAGAATATGTAAAATAAGCAATAGAATATGTCACATAATAAGCAACAGATTATGCCAAATAAGCAGCAGAATATGTAAAATAAATTAAGCAACAGAATATGTAAAATAAATAGGCAACAGAATATGTAAAATAAATAAGCAACAGAATATGTAAAATAAATACGCAACAGAATATGTAAAATAAGCAACATAATATGTAAAATAAGCAACAGAATATGTAAAATAATCAACAGAATATGTAAATATTTAATTAACAGAATATGTAAAATGTTTGTTAGAATTTGTGGAAAGCATTCTTAGCAGAATACTAATATGCATCCTCGAACCACAGGCTAGTATGACTAGACCTAACCTTCGGAGGTTATATGTAGGCCTAGTCATACTAGCCTGGGTGTCGAGGATGACTATATGTACAACAGCTCTCCTGTCACTGTACTGATGAAGTCTTTTGAAGTACTGAAATCAGGAAGTGTTATTTAATTTCATTATGTTTTTTTTTGTTATCTTGTGTTTGAATATTGTATTCTTTGACATGGCCATGATGATATGATTGAAGGATTTGGCGAACATGAAAACAATAATGTTTAAAACATTCACTGTTGGTAACGAAATATAATGAAATATAAAATAATACGCTTTCACGAGAAAAGCCATGCACCTCGATCCAGTAGATATATACTCTCCCATAGCTGGTGTATTCGCTTATGACTTCCTTATTTTGAGACCACTTTATCGACTGATTATGACATGTATAAATCCAAAATTCCACGTGGTGACTGTAATGTGTCCGATGTGTTCATTAATCAAGACAAAAGTTACGTAAATGAAAACAGCTCCCCACACGGTGGGGTTGAAGTCAGTATCTGGTGTGACCGACATGGGCGTGGATAACTGCTGTCCCCCGTATACT
>JAUTBZ010175055.1:0-10090 GCA_032361785.1 Lepetodrilus galriftensis | reverse complement strand
AACAGTGGCACTTTGAATTTGCCTATACTAAAAGTGTTACCATTATGCGTTCCCTTATTTTCTGTCGGTAGTATAGTATGCTAAGTGAATATACTTTGCATTTATACCTCCAATGCAGTTCAAAACAAGCACGTAATCTGCGATTGCATACCTTTAAGCTAGTCCCAGATTACTGTTCAGTTGATGTGTACCTTTAAGTTAGTCCCAGATTACTGTTCACTTGATGTGTACCTTTAAGCTAGTCCCAGATTACTGTTCAGTTGATGTGTAAGTTTACTTTTCTATCTTTAGACTGATCCCAGTACCACCTAATATCATCTTCGGACTATAAATGGACTGAAAAACAAACCCAACAAAAGCTCATCATCACAAACAAAGAAAAACCCAACAAAACAAGAAAACAACAATAAGCATATATTACATTAATTAAATACAGATGAATAATAAATGATTTTGTACTGTAATGATGTCTAGCACCATTCTACAACTGAAAGACACGATGCAACTGTGCTGGTACTCATGGCACACTCAGATTTCCATAAACTAATACTAATACTAGGTGTCACATGGTCCGGTGCATTGCCTGGCCAACCACTCAGGTTAAAGTTAAGCATGATCAAACTTGGCTGGTTCGTGTATGGGTGACGGAGAACCTATAATCGAGGATTCGTTTCTGCCCCATACATACTGAAACACTGGCTGAAAAGTGTATGGTGTCACCTTAGGCTTAGGTAAAAATATCTTGTTCACCTAGCAGAGAATGGGCAGCCAGAAGGAAGGATCACATAAACATGTGAATATCAACTTTCTAGAACCGTGAATAGTGACTTGGGTTGTATACTCCCTATATGGAGTAGGGATTGGATAAGTAAAAAATATTGGAATTGAGTACCCGGGTGTGAAGATTCTACTTGGACTCGAGTATCCAAATTTATAGACACATACTTATGAACAATAAATCATAGAAAAATAAAGACTCAGAGAATAAATTTACTATTGTAAGATATGTGTAGTTACTTATTAACTTTGCAATGTAAAAATTGTGGTTGTAGTAAAGACAGAATAACAGTCTACTAGTATAGCCAATGGAACGTCAAACTAATTACACCATGAAACAAATCGGTACCAGACTGCAATGAAACATAATTCAATCAATCATCCATCTATATAAAATGCCCAATATAGAGAACTCTTAAAAATACAACATTTTAAAACTTGCAACGACGGCTACTTGCAAGTGTTTCGTTTAGCCAGCAATTGTTACACTTATGAGACTGTAGTGAGCCGTAAGTAAGACAATTCAGTGTCCAGCTGGGTAGGCTCGCTTTTCAGGACAGTGTTCCGAAGATGGCACAGAAACCTGTCAGGTACTCGAGGCCTACAAATTGGACTCTTCCACCTACAGTATAACCGACCCAAACCTCGAATCCTCGAGTCCCCGTCCGACCCCTACCAGGAAGTTGAGAAGGAAAATTAGCGCACACTGGGGTAGTAATGTATCGCTATGAGCAGACTTTCCAGCATGGATTAGGCGCAATATAAATGTGTACATTATTATTATCATAAATGCTGACAACTTGATTACATGATAAATTAAATATATGCACACATTTCTCAATGTAGCACGTATTTGGTATAACCTGATTAATTAATGAACTATCTACAACAAAACTAATAAAAGTAATTATTTAAAGTAAAAAAATCACATTCTATTAAATCTAGAGACATCTTGATTGAGGTAATTCTTTTGATTATTAAATTATTGTTTTTAATAATATATCAACAATATATTCATAAATAGACTAAGAAGATTAGACATACACACGTTCTATCTTTGGGGGTAATTATCATGACTGTATTTGTACAGCAGTCAGTGCTATTACTATTGTTTAAATCCTACTACATGTACCGGTACTATTATTACTACATCCTACTACTACCACTACCATGGCAAGTGATCGTGGACGGCTAAGCAATAATACCAGAATGGAAGTGAACCAAGTATGATGATGATGATGTATTTGTTCAGGGCCGTAGCTAACTTTATTCCTTGGGTTGCAAATGTTCGCGTTTTATATTTTTAATTGTGGTGCTCAGAGATGCAATATCCTGCATTATTTGGGTAAATTATTCAATATACGTTGTGGATATCTACCGTATAATAACGATTCCATAATGTCTTTTTGTGTTTCTCAAACCTAATTGGTTAAAACCGGATCTACTTTCACCCTAGTTCCCACGTTCCAAGACTTTAAAGAAATATTTTTTAATGCTAAATCATGTTGTATGATGCAGTTATTTACATACATATTATTGCATACTATTTTGAGATATAATTAATATAAAATACAAAACATTTCTTAATTTAATTTGTAAATCATTTACATCATACTTCGTTCACTCCTGGTCTGTTATTTATTGCTTAGCTGTTTATTTACAATTATTACAATTATTATTATCATAAGAACACAAAGTGTTCAATTACTTTCAGAAAGACCACAAAACATACATTGCTTTTGCATAGGAAACAGGAATTCTGTTGCTGAATATTACACAGAAATAATACTATTAAAATATTAAATAGTACATTATGAGACATATGTATTTTTAGGATTATTAGAACTTTTACTTACATACTATTAAAATATTAAATAGTACATTATGAGACATATGTATTTTTAGGATTATTAGCACTTTTACTTACATACTATTAAAATATTAAATAGTACATTATGAGACATTTGTATTTTTAAGATTATTACCACTTTTACTTACATTTATGCTATAGTTTTTCAAGAATTTTGAATTTAAGAAATCCAGTGTTCAATCTAGGACCCAGTGTGAGAGGGATCCCCAATTCTTTCTGACAAGCTGACAAGTGTGAGAGGGATCCCCAATTCTCTCTGACAAGCTGACAAGTGCGAGAGGGGGAGAAGCCACAAAGCAATAGTACTTTTAGGTGTCTGAATTTCAAAATTGAAATAAATTATATTGTGTGCATGTAGATAATCATAATACACAAAACTGTCAATGCATCATAAAAAAAATCAATGAAGTATATCATTGATCATTGAAACTCCTATGTTGAGAGACCAATCACAAGGAAACGCTATCGATACTTTAAATGAAAAACGTATATTTAGTGAGAGTTCCTTGGATTTTGTGTGAATCATCAAATTGTGTGTTCTGGAATCAACTCTCAATATGGCACATGCACAATTAAAACAAGTGATGGACAAAATAAACTTAAACAAAATTAGAACATGAAAGTGTATCCATGTGTATAATTTACAATACATTGACAGATATCTTATCTATTTATCAATCTGCATAAATTAATCTAATAACTAAAACACTTTTGTTTTAAAAATCACTGCAACTATTCAAAGTCACACTCATGTGCCCAAAACAACCAACCACATGCTCACAATATAACATGCATAAAAAAAAAAAAATCAACAATTCTGACAAAACTTCTATGACATCCTAGTAACGTACATTTGTTATCTACGGTACTCTTAATACTGTCCATCACACCAAATAATGTGCAAGTCTGTACACCATTACAGGAATAGCTACTAACATGTTACACCGTCACGGGAACGCAAACAAGTTTGTATCACTGTCTTGTAGCCTGTAAGGTTGTAAGTGTATGGTTATGCCAGACATTGTATACATAGGCAGTGTGCCTGGTCCACAGGCCGCCATTTTTCTATGACCATACGATGACCATACCATGTACGACTGTACAGATTACAAGACAGTGTGTCTGTTTGTGTCTGTGTGTCTGTGTGTGTGTGTGTGTGTGTGTGTGTGTCTGTGTGTGTGCATGTATGTGTGTGCATCATCACAGGAATAAACACAAGTGTGCTACCAATTTACAGGAATACACACAAATACAAATGGACATGTAATGAAGATGTAATGACGGTAAACTCAAGACAAAACATTCTTCATGTAAAATTTACAAAGTAAGTTTCTATTGAAAACAACATGGATTGGAATATAAATATATTTTTCAGTGGTGACATTACTTCATTTAACAAAAGTTTGACAGTAACAACACTATATGAAATTCTTGGTATTCATGCGATTCACAATGCAGTAAATTTACTATTTACTGTGGCAAATTTACTATTTACCTCATTGTGAGTCGTCTGAATGCCAACATTATGAGATTCATATGGTAACTGCTTAAAGATACTTATGACTGTTTTTTTATCCAAGAATTCTTATTTTTAACTATGAGAATCTTCTTAAATGTTTAAAAAAGTGTATCCTCATAAAAATACTTAAATGGTAAAAGTCCTTATGACCATATTTCATGGTCAAATGTATTTTATCTGAGAGTACATACGTTTAATTTGTGTACACAAGCATAGTGGGCAACAAGCTATATTTTCCGCATGTCCCACTGGTTTTCATGTTTTCATATTTTCTTTACGATTTTTAATACATACACAATCTGAAATTCACACCCTCAGTCATGTTCCAGACATATGACAAGCAGGTGAGAGCGACCGTAACCTACAACACACGCACGGTCTGAGATTGACACCGGCGCTGGGAGGAAACTATGTGGACGATATACGTCCTATATGCTACCGGGAAGACATAACAATAACGATAATGATGATGATGATGATGATGTTGCTACTATCAAAACAAAATATAGAGAATGACTCACTAATAACATAAGACATTCCCAGTGTGGAAACTACAAAATATTTGGTGATAAAACAAAAAATGGTGTCCCTTGTCTAAAACTGAACTGAATATGACTTGCCTGTATATCTATACATATATAAAGAAAAGTAACAACAAAATGTAGATCAAACTCCTCCATTCGCTATGAGTTTGGAGTGGCGGCTTCGTAATTTGTACCCATTTGTTTTCAGCAAGACAGGATCCTTGGTTATTTCGTTCACAAGGTTAGCCCCATTTGCATTCCGTCCTTTACTGCTTTTGTCCGTCTCGGAGCTGATCGCTTTCTTTGGAATTTTATCTGAACTGTCATCTGTAGTCTGAAATGTAAAAGGTAGTCAAGAAGATGTATATACAATCGGAGATAGTTGACCGGAACCAATTGACCTACATAGTAGCCAGACAAAGTTTTTATTTGATCTGATTTGGCAATTTTGGAATTGGTAGGGTATACACATTTCCTAATAGTGCCAAATTTGGGTGACCTGCGCTAAGTCGTTTTTGAGTAACATTACCAAACCTACTTCATGATCTCCAAGGAAATGAAAAACACGTAGAACAAACTTACAAATGTTGAACATTAACCAAAATGCCACCATTATTTCTTTTCTTACAGTCGATTTCAACAATATTGTGGCTTATTAGTTTATGGCAAGAGGGAACCTGCATAACCTCTACATGCACACATCAGCTGGTTTTGACAAACTAAGGATGATAATTACACTACGAGGAAGCAGACATTCAAAAGGTAACCTGCATAAACTTAAAAATGCCCTTGTTCTCAATTTACTTGTAATAATGAACTAGAACTGCAGGGATAGAAGTTCCCACTCGCCCAGCGGCCCAATCCATTTCTCCTAATGTTAAAACTCACTGTATCCTACGGGCTAGTTAACATTTCATGTTTTGTTATTTATATCATTATTCGGGCGAGTATGTTTTAAAGTTAAGTTCTAACCCTGGAACTGTTTGCACTACTGATCAAAGTTTCAAGTCACTTCCACACCCTTACTTCAAATGCTTCTTACGACTGATTCAACAATGTAAACATCTTGCTGGATTTGTCAGACTAAATATATTGACCAGAACTTACCTTCCACTTGTTTTGGCCCCACATGGCGCACACAAATATGCAGCTGAAACTGCTCATCATCTGAAACAACCAAATACTCTGTCTTGATCTCAGTGTAACAAGTTGCAGGGTTTCTCCGAACGCGCAATCCTGCGTCCCATACGCACTTTATTCATACAAATTGTTGATAAGTATATCAACATGCGTCCCCAGGACTCTCAAACATTGAAACCTAAGTGGAACCCTGAAGTTGTATTTCCAGACAGATAAGATTACTTCAAGACAAACAAGTGTTACTTCCAGATTGATTTATTGATTCATTTACTGATTGATAGATTCATAGATATAATGCTCTACATTGTTGCAGGAATAGAGTGTGAGATTACAATATACATACTTGAACAGGACAGATGCATGAAAAACCATGCCAAAGTAAACAAGTCGTACTTCCAGACGTAATTTCAGACTGAAAAGTCTAATCTGAATCTATATTTGAATGTTGTTCATATTACGTCTCTGTCTTGTAGAGGAGTATATAAAATTTGTAAGTCTTTCCAGAAACAAATGTAGCTGACATGACATGATGTCATGAAGTGGTTAGCGGTGTAGGGCCTGAACGAGTGTCTGCGGTTAGCGGTGTAGGGCCTGAACGAGTGTCTGTGGTTAGTGGTGTAGGGCCTGAACGAGTGTCTGTGGTTAGCGGTGTAGGGCCTGAGCGAGTGTCTGCGGTTCAGTGTAGGCAGTGTTCGGAATTACCGCTGGCCCAACCATTTCTCCCAATGCTAAAGATATCCTACGGGCCAGTAGAAATTCATGGTTTTTGTAAACATTGGTTATTTGTATCATTATTCGGGCCAGTAAGTGATAATTTCGAACGAGTTCTGTGGTTAGCAGTGTAGGGCCTGAACGAGTGTCTGGGTACCTAGGGTTGGGTTTATCCAAACTTAGGACTGGTAAGGGAGATAACTATATATATTACTTCCGGACGTAATTTCTTATGAAGATCTCCATAATAACTGCTCAAATGCACCTCACCTGAATAGAGAGCCAAGTCAAGACATACACGTAGTCGGTTTGTTTGAACAAGTCAGCTCCAAACTTCACACAGACAATAGCTTCAGTTAAGGTCACAGCACTGAAAGACAAAATATCAGTGACGGCACAGGAAATATTTCAGAAAAGTACACAGTGATCAGCAACTTACGTATAACGGTGGGTATTGTGAAAGCCATCAAACAATGCAGGTCTCGGCTTCCTATCTGTCAGTACTTCATTTACGTAACATATAACAGATCATGACCCCTAACAACTAGCTGTCGCTCAAATCAGGTGATCATTCTTCCACTAATTTATAGTTGGATTTATTTTGGTTAGAATTTGCAACTGTTCAACAATAGTTCACTGAGGACTCGTATTACAGCTTCTTATTTTACGAAAAGTGGAATCTTGACATCCCTGATTTGATTCAGCACGCAACATAACATCACACTATTATAATTCAGTAGGGACAATGTTCACATAAAGTTCAAATCAAGTTTCTTTGTTGGTTCAGAATATGTAACTATATTGCACTGATATAAAAATAAAATCAAAATAACTATATATGTAATTGTATATTATGACAAACTTACCAATATATCCAGCACTGTGTGCCCACTCTCTTGCATCTCGTGTCGGTCACATACACGTAGTATTGTCTGTGGAGATAGGAAAATAGCATCAGCTATCACCACTAAGTTTCCATAAAAATCCTATAATACAACTCATAGGAGACTGAACATATCAAGTCAGGATCTGTCATTTATTTTATCAGAACAAGAACTTGAACAAATCAATTCCACTAATATGTTATACGAGTACATACATTTATTTGTTATACACCAGTTTAAACGAATACAATCACAGATTGTTGACCGACATAGTGGTCTAATATAACGTACTCTGGCGCAAGTGTTCTCGCACTTTAACTATAATAGTTCAGGGCAAAACTATCCCTTAATACACTATATATATATAATATATATAGGTGTAGACCGTACTCTATCCCTTAATTAATATTTATTAATTAGACACAACATAGTGTTATTGGTACCAGTAGGTTTTCAATGATTCGAGTTATCCCCCTTAGTCTATTACACTATAGAAAATTGATATACTACCGTACATTATCAACTGATTATTCAGGTTTAATCGTAAATGTAAATGCCATTGGAATTGTATCCACCCTACAGCAGTGAAAAGATATTTGGATGGTAACAAAATCGATTATATGTATGCTAAGTGCATGTACATGTACGGCGTGTATCAAACCGTGAAGGGATATATAAACACTTGGTCAAGTGGCAGCTCTGTTTGTATGTATACATGTGCCAACCAAAATATCATGTGCCAAGTTTCATGCCAGCCTATCAGACTAGTAAGTGATGTAATAAATTTCTGTCTTTATATTTGTGTTGGTCGTTGCTATAAATGTATCTGCAATGACAATTGCAAGGGATTACTATAAATCACGGAATAAATGCGTCACTAATTTAATGCGACCTTAGATTTTAGACGTAAATGTGACACCAATAAAATGCGAACAGCCATGTCTTGATTCATGTTTGTTCACCAGTCTTACCTTTAATGCACAGCAATCTTTCGCATTAATATTCTGCTCGCATTAATTTCATGATTTACAGTATATTGTCTATTGAGCCTACAACAAATCCATCCACATTTGCAGTAACTGTACTCCCTCTTTTAAGACAGGCTTTAGGTGTATACTCACCTAATAGAAGGAGCCGATATTGCACATATCAAAGCCAGGCGGATCACGTTGATGACATGAGGTGGCGGCACCATGAACACGTGCTTCAGAAAGAAGGTGTTCAGTTCAGAGATCTAAAATAGGAAGTGTTGAACAATTCAAGGAAAAGTCATAGAATAGTCAGTAGGTTCCTGTCTCACAGAATTATCAATTGTGCTACAAGAACCATAACTCTGTATTCAAAACATTCATGTATGTGATCCAAGAACAATAAAAGAGCAGGCATTATTATCTTCTGGACAATACTAATGGCTAGCTTATACTATAGGCACATGAGGGCGGCTTGATTTGTCAGGAAAATTAATGCGCATGTCACATGACACCAAGAGTAAAAATCAAGTGACCCTGCACACTGATATGCATCCAAAATGCACCGGTCACCAGATACCGACGCAAGTCAGCTAAAGATTTGCCAGGTAGCTTGCAAATAAAGCAATCTAGCCAGCGGAAATACCTTAAACGGGGCACGGCAAACACAGCCGGCTTGGCAAAAGAAACGCCACTTATATTTTGCTGACTGCTGATTTACCTGCCAGAACACGATGAGTATCCAGACAGCAATGATGCGCATGTAGGTGGAGTTTGGATCCAGCCATCTCACGTGTGTCCAGCTGTAGGTTTAACATATAGAGTACATGTATTACCTTCAGCAGCCACACAAGCGGACACAAGAATATGGGAGGTAACTCTACAACATTTTAAGTTACCTACTATATTACTATGAACTATTACAACAATACTTGATTATTTTTTTAAGATTAAAATTAAATTTAAGTACAGTAAATTCCATTTGCTAAATGATTTTAAACTGCACTTTGATGATGTTAGATTACTGATTGTGACTGACCTGACAGGGGTAAACTGTAGTACCGCTCTCCCTAGCTTACCAGTAGGGGAATCAATGTCTCTGGAAGAGAAAAACACAGTACAATCACAAACTATCATAGCTATCTCTCATAACAAAAATTAAAGAAATTATCATGCTCAATGAAGTTACGTTTCTAATTTTTAAGTGCATATCTTTAAAAGTTGACATATTTCATGGTCAAACATATTTTGCCTGAAAGTATGTAGATCTGATTTATCTACACAAGTATATTGGGCAACAATAGAATCGCTTTCTAGAACCTTTCACCAATATTACGACTTGTCAGTTTAAGGCAGGAGGAAACCCGCAACATCCGTAGCAGGGATTAAGTGTAGTTGCGAAAGTGGCCACAAAGTTACGCACTTGATGCTCTCCCAGTGGTAGTTCCTCATCTCCAGCTTCTTGCACACGAACATCCCCACCCAGATCCCGATCCCATTGCATAGCAACACGTCCAGTATCCAGGCGTCCCACCAGCACTCCGCAAAGTTGGGCAGCAGGTGCGCGAAGGCCATCTGTAACACACACAACACAGTCAGACATGTGCGCGAAGGCCATCTGTAACACACACAACACAGTCAGACATGTGCGCAAAGGCCATCTGTAACACACACAACACAGTCAGACATGTGCGAGA
>JAUTBZ010175044.1:0-10091 GCA_032361785.1 Lepetodrilus galriftensis | reverse complement strand
GTGTGTGAGAGAGAGAGAGAGAGAGAGAGAGAGAGAGAGAGAGAGAGAGAGAGAGAGAGAGAGAGAGGGAGGATGAAAGACAGAGAGAGAGGAGAGACGACAGAGAGAGAGAGAGAAAGAGAAAGAGAAAGAGAGAGAGAGAGAAAGAGAGAGAGATAGAGAGAGAGAGAAGACAGAGAGATAGAAGACAGAGAGAGAGAGAGAATTCTCACCAGTCTTTGACAGCAGCTGGTACTTGCTGACGCCCTCGGTAGTGAACTTTCTCTGCACAGTGATGGTGTCTCCATACAGCCGATGCTTGTACGCATCCGGGCCTCGGTTCCTAAGCTTGATCTGGACTTCCCCCGAACTGTAACCAGCGATAGAAAACTAACTAAAACTTACTAGCCCAAATAGTGCTACAAATAACAAATTTAATGCATTTCTACTAGCCCTTCTACTAGACAAGTTCTCATTAACCCTCTCCTTGCTGGATTAGGCAATTGAATGTGTGCTTTACAATTCAGCAGGAATATTTCATCCATATGCGACCAGATATAACGAAACTCTCACCTTTTCCCAGTCTTGATGAAGCCTTTTACGGAACTTCCTCTGTTTGTGGCGGACGCCTTGCCACCCAGTCCTACCACCAGAGCTGCCACCACCGCACTCTTGCCACCTGAAGACAAATAAAGTTCCACATGGTCAAGCTTTATCCAGCAAAACTTCCAAAGAGACAGTTTCAGGGGAAGAAGTTCCCACTCGCCCAGCACCTGTGGCGACCTTCTTTTGTTATGGGCGAGTATATTTTCAGAGAAATCACTCTTCTTATTTGACTCACTAGCCTGTTGGCGTGTTCAAAGTTGTACATTTTCCCACTAACTTCTAACCCTGCAGGTTATATATATGCAATCCATAATGCAAGGACAACATTGGAATATTTCCCTAGACAAAAGTTAAATTTTTGGTAGGTCCTTGTTCCACAGAACAATCGTTCGAGAGTTGCAATCCCTACATATTAACATGGAGTTGCTAAAGAGCTACGACTCTCGTAGCGCTACGGTCGTTCCGTGGAAGTTTTGTATAGGCAAATATTTCAGTGTCATTGTCCATTTCTTATGCTACTGTGATATGAACAGTACCTTATTCTCTTTTATTTAAATGTGTTTGTGTTGGAACTGCTTTCAAGATTATTTCACTCATATCAAGAGGAAACCCGCAACATCCGTAGCGCTGAATGTTGCAGAAAACCTGCGAGCACCAGCTGGTACTGACAAACCAATAATGATAACTGCATTGCCACTATACAGATCAAAATCACGCAAGAAATTTAACTTCCATGAACATTGATGGCGGGCCCCCGAGGTGGCATTTAAACCTGGGACCTTCCTCTCCTGTCAAAACAGTATACCACTGCGCTATCACCCGCCCCAATTGTAGATTCATGTGCATAGACGTACTTCCGTTTCTACCAATGATGAAGTTGACGTGCGGTCCAAAGTTGACGTCTAGTCGCGAGTGACACATGAAATTCTTCACACTGACTTTCTCAATGATGCCAACATCAGCTTCCTGGAAAAACAAAATTAACAATACAGTGCATGACATGCCACCCGCGTTATAATACCCGCGTATATCAACAAATATAATTGAGATAAATCAAGGCAGACAATCCGAGATATTTGGGTTTGTGTGTGTGTTGTGACATGTCCTTTCAATGTAAACATGGTAGAACAGTGTGTGAATCCGAAAACACCCTTAGCAAAGGAATGAAACCAGTACATTGTTTGGAACTTGTGCTAGCGAGATGGAACAGATGAGCAACCAGAACAATGATGTCACAAATTAATGAGCCTGCGCGAAAGATTTCTTTTCATGTTCAGAACACGATTCAATTACACACCAAATTGTGCGAGATCAAGTTGAAAGGAATGCCCCCATTTCATTCTATCAAAGGGAGATAATCCAATAAAGAGACACATATTTCTTGGGATCAGTGATAGACACATTACCTTTAAAACTTACTAGCCCGAATAATGATACAAATAACAAATATTTACAATAAAACATGAATGTCTACTGGCCCCTTAGGATACCTTTAGCATTGGGAGAAATGGCTCGGGCTAGGGGGCTAGTGTTAATTTTGATCCGTGTGTGTATTATACCTGTCCGATGGTGTAGTCGACTCGTTGAGACAGATCGATCTCCTCGTCCGACTGCTGCTGGGACGTGCTGGCCACTTGGTCATCGTTGCGACGCCGCTTCTTCAGGGCTCGGCTCTGACTCTCGGTCGGACGACGCTTAGACATGGTTCATACGGAGTCTGCAAGTTAAACATATAAACTTTAAAGGCATAATATCACTGATGATATCACTGTTCTAAGAAGGAATGTGAGCAAACATTAGTTATCTCCCCTTTGAATGATAAATAAAGAAGCAGTAGAGATTTGTCAACCAAACAGTGGTGGAAAGCTTTTTGGAAGTACAAAACGACCCGAAAGTAGTGCGAAACGACCAGAGATCGGTGAAAACCGACCCGAAACAATGTGGTACAAGACTCGGACGAACATGTTTTAGCACAAAACGATCCGCAACCGTCAAAAGCCAGAAAAGGTTTTAGCACAAAACGATCCGGTAATCAACCATATACTGTACTCAAAACCAGCATATTTTTCGGTTATCATTAAAAATATGTTGCTATAATAAGTCATTTGCCTATTTTTTTTAAATGGATAGGTCTACGACTTAATCTGTCAGAAGGAAAATGACAGTGACAGTTAAATCATGTTTTGTTTTTGGTACGAAAACTGAAACACTGCTTTACTTCAAACAGGCAAATGGTGCATAACTATCTGATTTAAGCCAAAACGGAACTTGAAAATCGTGTTATTTAAATAATGAATGTATAAACTATTACATTATATGTAAATGTAATGAAGACAGCCTATATTTTCTATGAATATCGTCATTCTGTCACAGGATTTGAAGCTTTGGAAGCTGTCATGGCGGGAAAATACGTTTTCCGGAAGTCAACCGAAATAAACTTCCGGTAAATATTTCAGCATGGCGTCTAGCAACAAACGAATCGTATACGTCGGTAAGAAACCTTACTGTTCAGTTAAAATGATTATATTTTAGATTTATTCCCACTAGTTTTTACTATATCCGTGTTTCCGCAATCGATAGTATATATAATATGTATTTTAATCATCGAAAACACAGTTTATGCGTTAATCTTTAATGGTGCCCGGTTTTCGTGCACATTGTTTTCTTGCTCCTACGTGATCAAATGATAATCTGTTACTGTTACTTGGTTATGCCACTTCTCGTATATTGATTGATAAATTTATACCATGTATACGTTCTACATTTTTTCTATCAGGTGGATTGGCGGAGGAGGTTGATGACAAAGTCCTACATGCTGCTTTCCTACCGTTTGGAGATATTGTTGACATACAGATACCTCTTGACTATGAAACAGGTAGTAATAGAAGCAATACAAATATGTAAAATATCCATTAAGATGTCATAAATACGTTGTGTGGTGGTTGATATGCATCTATTGCTTGGATAATATGACTTGTGCATAGCAATTCAACGATGTATTTTTATTATGTTATCCGTTTATGATTGTCAAAGCAATTTATTAACATAATACTTTTTTTCTCTCCAGAAAAGCACAGAGGTTTTGCTTTTGTTGAATTTGAACTGGCAGAGGTGAGTATCACAGGGATTGGGTCAATTATCAGTGGGTCAATGTGGAGAAATTTCAGTTTCCAATGGAACTTAACTTTATGACTCGCTCAATTAATGATATAAATAGCACACACTAGCCCACAGAGGATACCTTAAACATTAGGAGAAATGGGTATTGCTGAATTCGACATGATGCAGGGATCGAAATTAACACTAGTATGCTAGCTCGGGCCATTTCTCCCAAAGCTAAAGGTATCCTAAGGTCTAGTAGAAATTCATAACATTTGTTATTTGTATCACTATTGGGGCTATTAAGTTTTAAATTTAGTTTCCATATCGCTGATGATGTTTTGCTCCGAGCGAGATATTGGCAGATGGTCGGTAGAACCTAAGATGCATGAGCTATGATTACACTGTCAAGATTTAAAAAAATATTCTGTGGATGAAGTAGACCTCCCTATTACTATTAATATTATTTAAGATTTGTGAAAAATTCCTGCTGCGACATAAAGCATAAATTCATTCATTCGTGAATGTCCATGGCTGAAATGACTTGGGTTGTGGAACTAATATTTCACAATTGTTTTGTACAATAAAATATATGCTCTTTTGTCTTTTCAAATTGTACAACAATATTATAGTAAAATAAAGAAAATGAACAGATGGAATATAATAATAATTGCATAATAATAAAAATGACAATAATTAAGTAATTCTATGCAACATTTTTTGTTTTAGGATTCAGCAGCTGCTATTGACAACATGGTAAGTGAAAGTAGGATGACCGGTTGACCACAGGCCTGTGTGTCACAAAAGGGTCGTACTGTAGTCTTGGTGTAAATCCTGGCATACACCATGTACACCATGATTTTACTATAGCAGAAAAACATTGTTTTAGGCTCTTATTACTGGTACAATATTTTCAAGAAATACAGACCATCTTTTAAAATTATACAATAATTAAGTAATACTAAGGATAATATAATCTGGTAATTTTATAATATAATAATGTTAACATGATTAATAAATAATATATTAATTTAAATGTACTATTTTGATTTGCAATGTATGAATTTACTTCTTATTGCAATGGCAGTCATATAATTTAGAATGTGGAAATTCCAATGTTTTTATTTACCCTTTTTTTATGAAATTTAATTGTATTTGTTGTTGTTTCTTTGTTTTGCCAGAATGATTCAGAATTATTTGGGCGAACAGTTCGAGTTAATTTAGCCAAACCCATGAAGATAAAGGAAGGCTCGGGCAGAGCAGGTACTACAGCTGTATTCATTATATTCACCATTGAGCACCAGTATTGTCATCCTGTTAGTCATGTGCCTTCTTCAGTGATAGAAACTAACTTTAAAACTTACTAGCCCGAATGGTCATACAAATAACAAATGTTATGAATTTCTACTAGCCCTTAGGATACCTTTAGCATTGTGAGAAATGGTCCAGGCTAGCGGACTAGTGTTAAATTTCGATCCCTGTGTAAATTAACATCTGTCATGGGTGTCAGAGGATGCAGTCTAATATGCTCCAAGTGTTGAACCAATGAAATGCATACATTATATTTACTGCGAGACATGCATTCCCAGTGTGGACCAATGAAATGTGTACATTATATTTACTGCAGGATGTATCCAAGTATTGAATCAATAAAATATGCACGTTATATTTACTGCAGGATTTGTGTTCCCAGTGTGCAACAATGAAATGCATACATGATATTTACTGCGGGACTTGTGTTACAGTATGGGCGGAGGACACCTGGCTACAGGAACACGCCGGGGAGACTCTCGACAACCACAAGCCCGGAGAGGAGGGTGAGACTGAGGGGGAGACAGAGGGGGGTGGGGACACAGAGGAGGGGGGTGGGGATTCCGAGCAAGGCACGAAGAGAGCAGCGGAAGAATCTTCAGAAGTAAGTATTATTTCTATAATTGTTAAATGCATGTATTTTGTTTTATTATGGTTAGATTATAACATACAGCGTCGAAAATGCAATATTGTTAATGTTTGTACCATTACTGTTGATCTACATCAAAATGTGCAATTTCTATCATTAATAAACACATCTATTGCAGACAGTGCATTGAATTTTCATAGTTTTTCTGTGTAAACTTAGTAAAGAGCACAGGATCCGCTGTTACATCAAAGGGTACAATTTTTATAATTAATAATACCGACAACATTTACAGACATCATATTGAATTTTCATAACTTATCTACATAATCTTCATACATGTTGTAGAGCACAGCTACACCAACGAAGAAATCTCGTACCAGCTGTCAGGTGTACTTTGACATAAAGATTGGAAAGAGGAACGCTGGGCGTATTGTCATCGAACTCAGGCCAGATGTAGTACCAAGAACTGCAGGTAAAAGCAGACAGTGTTAATTCATCCTCTAATTTCTAAAATACAGGTCCAGTGTCTGCTTACGTACGTCACCAGCAATTAGAACAATTAGAAAATTCACCAATGCTCACATCGCGATCAATGCAATTGTGTTTTGTCTTGTTTCAGAGAACTTCCGATGTCTGTGTACTCACGAGAAAGGGTTTGGATACAAAGGCAGCTCATTTCACAGGATTATTCCATCATTTGTATCCTTTCAATGCAACCTGTCTCCAATCCATTTAGATCTTACTATGACAGAAATTAAGAAAATAATAAGGGGGTCATTCTCCATAGGCCCAATGTAAATGGAGGTCAAATTTATCGCACAGATACCTTTAACATTGCAGATTTTCAAATGGCCCCAGAACCCCCTATAAATTTGAACACTGCTATAATTTCAGATTGTATATAATAGCTGCCCATTGTTGAACAATTCTCACTATACGGTAATCAATGTATCAAATAAGTGAATATGCCTAAATCTCCCCATCATGTTATCAGTGCTACAGGTGTTGCAGGTTTCCTCCTGCCGTAAACTGACAAGCAGTGAAGTGATCTTGAATTTGATAAAAAATAAAAAAGTAGAAAATTCATCTAATCTGCACAAAAAACTATTCTCGGATCCACGAACAGCCAACTTAAGGGCTATCTGAACACGTCTTTCTTTGTGCAATATAGCCAGTATGTAAGGACTACAGAAGCTATTTCCTTAACTCTGTGAAAGATGTGTCAAGGTGGAGACTTCACAAACCACAACGGAACAGGCGGGAAGTCCATATACGGCAAGAAATTTGAAGATGAAAACTTTACATTGAAACACTTGGGGCCAGGTGAGGTCAATGAATTATACTCAACAAAATTAATTAATGGCCAGTTGCTGTTTGGACATATAAATTGAGCTTTATGATACATGTAGCTGTAACATTGAAGGTTTCACTGAATCAGGGGGAGATCATTTTACTCTGGTCCCTCATTGCGATATATGAGACTTTGTTATACATATACATATATACCAGGAACCAATCAAATTGGCTTCGACTTGGTTTTCAACCATTACCTGCCAGTGTTTGTTCATGTTCAATGATAGTTTTTGTGACTCGTTCCTTCACCATTTATTGTTATTATTTTATAAAGATGGTCGGCGAAATATGTATTTATTTTTCAAAATGAAAAAAGATCTGGTCAGTGAATCCACAAGCTAGGGATCAAACTAACTGTTGCCTTATGTATGTTTCTAGCTACATATATGTTGTGTGAACCTTGTAGCTATATTTTTTAAACTGTAATTGTGGTTATCTGACTGCTGTGTTTCGTGATCGACAGGGACACTATCCATGGCAAATTCAGGACCCAACTCCAATGGATCCCAGTTCTTCATGACGACAGAGAAAACTGAATGGTAAGATAGCCACATCTACCATTATTGATCAACCAATACACATTTCTTTTATTTCATCTTCTTTCTCAGTGTTGTTGGGTATGGGTAAAAGATTCCCGCAATGACGTAAAACAATAATTCACTCACTCAGGTCATTATTTTTACATTAATTTTAACGTGTTCACCATTTTATTTTTACATTCATTTCAATATGTTTATGTCCATGTTTTATAATTATATATTATATTTTGCTATTTTAAAGTTTATTGTCGTCGCCTATGGGTGAGATATTCCTGCCGCGACGTTAAACATTAATTCAATCAATCAATTTAAAGTTTATTGATTATACGTAAATCACCCATGACCATTCTTATTAAGTGTGGAAAGGATGCTATATATATTATAAATATTGTAATAATTATAAAAATAATAAGAATGGTAATAATATTAAGAATGGTAATAATATTAATAATAATAATAATAAATAATCATAATAAATTCTTACTTTCCCATGCTAAAATATATTTGGCTCAGGTTTTCTTTTCTGAAGATATGAAGGCAAAGTGAGTTGTCTTCCTTACATCAAAACACATGTTAGAGACCTAATATTTAATCTTGTAATGTTTCCAGGTTAGATAACAAGCATGTAGTGTTTGGAAAAGTCATCGAAGGTTTGGATGTGGTCATGAAAATGGAGGTATGTGTGTGAAATATTCCCACTACAACGTAAAACATTAATTCATTCATTCATTCGATTAAATGAATGCATAATTAAATAATTACGTTTATATGGTATACATGTACATGTTTGTCTTCGTTACAGGCATGTGGAACTAAGGGAGGTAAACCAACAGAGAAAGTGGTTATTGGAAACTGTGGTGAATTCGTATGAAGAAAGAACCATGAGGATATTAACACAGGATATGTGTGCACTGTTCTTGCAAAACTTGAAATTTTATCTTTCAAGAGAAGACATTTCATCAGAGACGAAACACCAGAGAAATTATCAGACAACTGCAAAAACCCTTGAAGAAAATGAAAACTTGGTCATTAGTATGTAATTCCATGTTTCAACTGCAGCAAATTCTTATTGTTCTCTTGGAAATATCTGTGGAGAACTTAGAAGCTTAGCTACTAATAGGAGCGTGCCTACAGATAATTTGGTCTTTGGGAAGCAAATTGAGGACAGTGACATTCCTGCTGTCCATCATACCAGTGGGGCTGCATCTTTATCTAACTCCTGGATACGCCCCTGCTTTGTGAACAGTTGACATTTTCATTTCAAGAGAGGAACTTGAAGAAATGCAAATCGTGGCAGCCTGAAAGATGTGTTCGGGAACTTTGCCTTTGGTGGAATTGTCGGCGCTTGTGTCACCAGATTGTTAATACAAGTACCGGTATCCGGATATAGCGCGCTAAGAATATGATGTATTATCTCACAGAGCAAGACATTATGGTTCTGGTTCCATCTTATCATCACAGATGAATGATTATTCATGTTGGTGCAAACAATACTTATCTTTAAGAATCTTGCGTGGTACAAATCAACATGCTAGTAGAATATCATTGTTGGACGTATACCATGGATAGATGGTTTTATTTTACATCTATGTTTTTATGGAACTAGCAAAATGAAAGTTGACTCATGTGATTCAAAATACATATGAAATAATTAATAAATATCTTTTTTTTTAAATGCATTCCATTAGATCTTTTATGGAACATAGATATTTGCAAACGGGTTTACCCTACTGAGAACCAAATAGGGGAACAAAAAGTACCACATTTTAACTTACCTGCTTGGCCAATTTCTAAATCTGTCCTAAAGGTCACACTCTCCTCTGTCACAGATTGTCACATGTTGTGTTCTCCTAAAGTAGAGAATGTGGAAGGTAGCGGTTTGATCAGGGATCGTGTCGTACCAAAAGATATTAAAAGATGGTACGTGTTGTTCCCATGCTTGATGCTTGGCATTAACCATCACCATGCTGAAGGATGCCCCAAAGAGCCGTGCACATGCATTATCCAGCAGGGAGAGTGTTAAAGAGTACAGCAAGGATTGGTGGCTTGGAATCAGCATACTGTGTCTGAGTGGGGGTAGGCTACCGGTAAATGCTGATTATTACATGCATATTTAATATTATTCTAAAATACTGTAATAATAGGCAGTGAGTAAAATTATTCTAAAATACTGTAAGTATGGGGAGTACATGTACATGTATACTTGCTTTGGGAGAGGGTTGGGGGTGTTTGGCTAGTAGTAGACACTTGAACACTTCACCCATAATATTGTGGGTATAGATAGGTGAAGTATAGTATTCCAGCAGCGACGTCAAGATAAGTGACCCTGCTATACTCAAAGGTTGAAGCGCCAGTACTGTAACTGTACTATGCTTATGTGTTTGTTTAAAAATAAGTATAGGGAAATTGATGTGTATGCGCGTGCTTAGCAATTATGTAGTTATGAAATTAGCATTATATTATTTTAACAATGAGAAATGCTAGGGGTGACTATCACAGGTAATTTTACTATCACGATACTCTCACAATTTGACAAATATATAGAGAATCTCACCCGAGTGTGTTTTGATATAGTTGTTATCCTACGAGTTGATAAAAGTAATGTAAATACGAGG
>JAUTBZ010175033.1:0-10092 GCA_032361785.1 Lepetodrilus galriftensis | reverse complement strand
TGTCATGTGAATGCACTTTGAGATTATATCTAAGAACTAGTCCAAAACAACCATAAATATATGTGATATTATGCCTTTAATTAGTACGAAGAACCAAAATAAATATAATTATGTTCATGGGAAATGCACATGGTATAAGTCAATAATATATTATCTTCTTGCTTTTCTGTTGATTTTAGGTGTGTGTGCGCGCGCGTGTGTGCGTACGTGTATGAATATACATGCGATACCCAGAGTATCCATTCACCAGCGGGTCGAACAAGTTGGAAGAATCCATATTGAATATTAAAACAGTAATCAATATATTAATGATGTTCAAAATAACTAACACGATAAAATAACAAACACATTTCTAAGAATACCGTTAAGATTTGGGTCAAACGTATAATTGAGTTTTGTTTCCAAACGATTCGTCTGAAGTGCACTATAGCTTCAAGAAAACTCTAGTGTCATGTTTTTATGTCATCAAAAAATACATCAAGTAGAGCTTAGTGCGTATAAGTGAATTGTTTATATTACAATATTAGCTGATTTGCTTACAAAGCGAGGATATGACAGTGGCAATGAATACTCTTTATATTATCCCATTGAAAAATAATAATTCGTATAATATAAATATGTCGGCCATGGATAACATATTAGTGTCTATTAATATAACCATTTCTCTCCTATACCAATACTCATAGCTGTTGAAAAATGCAAATGGCACTTTGCAGAATTGGATAATTATGATTCAATACATCAGAAGATCATACGTCTAGAGATATAAGAATAAACCGTTACATTAATTGTCTTCATTAAAGTTGTGTGAGCCTTGTATGGACTTTTGTTATCGTGTTTATTTCATCGAGAGAGATGAGATAAATATGAGAACAGACAATTGACTATTTAGGTCAGATTAAATGGCCACTGACCATAATATTTTAGGAACAAATATTATCGCGCCCCTTATGAAATGTGCCTCCGGCTAAAAATAAATAACATTATCTAACATAATCATGTTCCGACGTTAATACTCGATACATTAGACATTAGTTTAGCCTTTGGCTTCACACGTCTCAGCCAGTATATTACGTACAGTATATAATATTACATTATGTTTTCGTGGGTTTCTTTTTCTACGGTAGTTTTTGAAAATAGACGTTGTTCGTTTTCTGTATTCGACGTGGTAAATTAATCTAAATCAGCATTTAACATTGAGTACATACTATATTATGTGACGTATCTGGAAAGACGTATTAATATTACACCGGTTACCTTATAACCATAGTAATGTACAGATACACTTTCTAGCGCATTCAACATTACAACCGGTTTAACATCCCCTCCTGCTAGAACGCACCCAGTTTCCGGATTGGGTTGATATGGACTTTTAATAGACATAATCAGCTGATGATCAGCCATGTCTTAGCCATGTCTTAGCCACGTCTGAGCCTAACTGTCAATCCGATTCCGTCATCAGGCACACTGCTTGGCCACAATCCGTCAATCGCAACCGTTAACATAAAACTGTCCAGTTCGGTGACGACAGAAGCTGTGGCTGGGCCAGCGAACTCGTGATCAAATCACAAGCATTAATTGAATAGGGTCTGTCAAGCTCAGACTATCGCGTCATATTAACGTCCTACTAAACGTTCATAATAAGTCCGTCTCAGTACCAAGACGCGTAATGAAGCTTGAAGCATCGTCTCAGACTTCTAAGACGTCATAGTAATGACAAGACCTTAGTTCATTTCAGTGGCTGTCCAATAGGCTCTCATCGGGGGCATGTTCCTTGTGTTTTACCACCCCACCGCCCATGTCACCCCCTTTCCCAAAAAAAAATAATTAAAAAAAAAAAATCAACAAACAAACAACAACATCAACAACAACAACAAGAAGAAGCAATAAAAACAAAACCCGTACGGTCCTGTTGACTGTGACGAACAATGACTTCGTCGTGTGTGTATGAACATACACATAAACCTCGCATTCTAAAGGATCGTTGATATATTTAAAAGTCATAATTTATGTATATTATTGTATTGTTAAATGTCTTGTGTGTATTTTCGTTCATGATAATAAATATTGTATTATATAAATATCATATTAAGTCAGCATCATGGTTTGTTTGATTCATTATTTAGACATTATATCACAAAATGGAAGTACCGTATGCTATATATCTTATAAATGCGAATTATACACCATATAACAGTTATAATATATAAAAGAGATAGGGAAAATAAGGTATCGTTTCATGCAGCTCTCTATAATCTAGTAATATAAGAAGCCACAGTGCTCCAGTAATGATCAGAATACATGAAGTAATACCAGCGATAGAATGGTGCACGTCATATACATTTAGGTTATGGTATGCTAGCTCTTAAAATAAATATAACGATAATTCAACTAGAACCCGGGAAAACAACATTTTAAAACGGTAGTTGTTTTAATGGCATCTATTTGTTTGAAAATGTCATTTGCATCTTCTAACTACATGCACATGTTGTCAATATATGCTCGTTTCCCGGCTACACCCTCGTAGAACAAAACACACCAGCAGAAATACTAATTATCTTGACTTCGTTGAAGCTTAACACGAAACCTTGCTAAAGAAAATCAATTGAAAAACATATAGCATTGCAAAAATAAATCATATTGTCGTATCTTTTAAACCTTGAAATTAGAACTAAAAAAATGTACAATCCTAATTCCACTAAGCTGACATTTGCACATAATCTTAGAAATAGGACTCCAAAATCTACTTAGACAGAACTAGGATCCTGTTAAGAAGATGCAGTTGACAAAAAAATGTTCACGACATTAAAAGTGATTCAATTTCAGTACAGGATTGTTTATGGTCAAACGGCCAGATAACTGGGTAAGGTGCGTGTGTTTGTGTGTGCGTGTGTGTGTGTGTGTGTGTGCGTGCGTGTGTGTGTGTGTGTGCGTGCGTGTGTGTGTATGTGCGTGTGTGCGTGCGTGCGTGTGTGTGTGCGCGCGTGTGTGTGTGTATGTGTGCGTGCGTGTGTGTGCATGTGTGTATGTGTGCGTGCGTGTTTGTGTGTGTGTGTATGTGTGTGCGTGTGCATTTGTTTGTGTATGTGTGTGTTTGTGTGAAAAGGGGGGTGCCTACGCTACTCATATTAGTCCAACTAATTCAAGGCGAATTGTTCATGGTGTTTCTATCCTGCGAAGCAGTCACACTCGTTCGCCACAATTATACACATGTACGAACCACGGCGGATACTGCTGTTAAATACAAACCTATATCACGTACCGCTATAGCAATGCTGGTAGGCGACTAGAACAACACCAAACGCATCCCATGTAGGCTTGAGTGGATGGCACACACCAATATAGGAATCCTGTCACCTTGTTTTATTGCGTGCTACTTTACCTGACACTTCTCTTTCCCAGACTGGTCGAAAAGAAAATGTAGGAGTAAATTCAAATTGTAACCTCAGTTCTTAAATTTATTCCGGTGAGGATCTTTTGTTCTGAGACGTGTTTAGATCAAAATTGGAACTGAGTTTAATGCACATTTTTTAGTTTTCCCTACAAGATACTTAACAGTAGACTTAAAGCACATATTATGGGTGTGCACCTGTACCCTGTCATGTTTCACAATGCAAACCAACATTTTTTATTTTTTTTCGACAAATAGTGCCCTGAATACAAACACAGTTGTGGGATAATTGCTTGTGATAAAGCCAACAACTATATAACGTCTAACAACATGGTATGCATCAGAACACTGTCTAGTCCAAATTATCTTAGCTTTCAGCTATTAATCTGAAGAATAATTAAACGACCAAACCATTCTGTATACTAGTAAATGCTACTACTTGTCAAAGATTTTTTATTCTCAGACGTGTGTAATATAGGCCTACTAATGTTTACGTTCAGAATTATCCAGTATGTTTGAATAGACAATTTGAATACGCAAGCAAATCACGACGTTATTTAAGATAATCAAATCCATATGCGAATATCATAATTGGTATTTCCACAAATATGGCAACTCGCTTACACCACTAATTCCATATTAACAGTAAATATTATCACAGAGGCAACAATAACAAGATGTGTGTATCAGATACGTAGATATCGTGAAGAAGTAACCCTGGTAATGTTTAGATGTACACGTGACTGTGTGGCTGTATACATAGTAGACATGGGGCCCTATTTGTTAAAGAACAAATCTGATTGCGAGAGGAGAATTGATTTAGCTTATTTAATGTGGTCCCCTTAAGGGGCAAACGCCTTTTTTTCTTACCATTTTCATTAAATGGACACTATTAATCTATTTGTGTCTATAATCCATTGACTTTCATGGACCCCTAGCCCTCAAAGCGCAAAGGCAAATTGAAAATGGTCTGTGCGTATGTGGATGTAATCTGATATACTAAAGTAGTAACCTAAATATGCCTAATGGCACACCGTATGTTATGGGGATGTGAGTGTCGGGTGTTTATGCGTAACGTACGTACACGTCGTGTGTGTGTGTATGTGTGTGTGTGTGTGTGCGCGCGCGCGCGTGTGTGTATGAGCGCGCGTGTGTGTATGTATGTGTGTATGTATGCGTGTGTGTGTCTGTGTGTACGTGATATGATATGTGTTGTGTGTACGTGTGTGTATTGGATATGTATGAACGAAATGATGGTGTAATGTACGTGCATATATGTGTTTATGAGGGGGTGCACTACAATGCACGTGGATAATAGACACAGCTCTAAGTGGAAGTCCTAGCTACTCCAAACGACACACACACATATATATAGTGAAATCCACGAACAAGATAATAGCTAGATACGAGAAGAGCGCTATGCATGGTATTTTTGTGGATATAGGAGAACTTTATATAAAACAAACATTCTCTGTACTATGATGTATTTACGCCATGCACGCACCAGCACGATATACTGGGATATAATTGCAACGTTGAATCGCCTTAAACACAGTAACTATGCTTGAACAACTGGTCATGTAGCCATTATGAGCCAATGTCGGCTGATTCACTGAATTTTCGCACATAACGGATGCTTTCTAAATGCAATTCGGTGATGGTTCTTCGTTTGAAGGACAGTCAACAGTCTAGGTCCATCGCGGGGTAATCTCGTTATAGGTGAAATTAGGTCACATTTTACGGCAACTCATCGTCCTGGAATCTTCACTTCGTGTACTACATCAGAACTTATGTGGTATCTTCACGCTTGGACTTATGGTATCTTCACGCTTGGAGTTTAGCATCAGGTCGTATTAGATCGATGTCACCAGACGCAACAGCAATTATTAATACATTTAGGAGATAAACCCCCAGTGTGTTCATACTTGCCGCAATATACCGTAAACTCATCTTCTAAATTTGATTTAAAACCAAAACACGTAAGTAATAGTGTTCATGGCACAGTTACCGAGTCGTCAAGTAACGTAGACCAGCTGCTCGCTGAATGTTTAATATATATTACTCAGACAACCAGTTTGGAAATAAATGCATTGACACACCTGGGTGGTAGATTATCTCGGGAAACCCTTAATAGAATAAATGAAAAACCTACAATAAACTTCAATTTCTTATTTGTTTTACGTAACCAAGTTGTTGTTTTTAAATCTGAAATTTTGAAACGTTAATAAATAGTATTTTAAGTAGAGGGATGGATTACCAAATTACTATGTCTTAACAATCTCGTTATAATCGGACTTTGTGTGACCGCATCTGACATCAAATGCAGATACAGATCTACCATACATCTTGGTATCGTTTCATGGTCACGAAGGCTCGCGTATTCATCAAGACAGCATAACGCTCCAGTACCTATATCATGATCACTACGACATACAAGAGATTCATGAAAATACGCTCAGGCTATCGTTTCTCCAAGCTCTCATATCCACTACCAGACCATAGCGCTCTCGTAAGTGCACGATCCCCATGTATTAGAGATCGCTACGAAAGTCTTTATGATCTCGTAGTAGATATGAGAGCTTCTAGAGACGATGCCCTGATTGTGTTTCAGTTCGCGTGAAGCCTGAATTGTTTGGTACCTAATCATCACCAGCTTGTTTCCTCACTAAACATTCGCATAACAAGATATATCCCGCGAACAGCTTAACAATAACAGTCATACCGTGTTGACACTATATGAACATAGCTCTCTGAATGGCCGTGTTATCATTAATAACATAGTGGACATGCAACATAGTGCTCTGTGGTTAAGTTGATTATTAAGAGATCAATAATGCAATAGGCTAACTAATACAACGACCACAGCGTACTTATTTGAGAACAGGTGTTTGACATCCACATATTGATTATGTATTATCCATACTATAACTTGTCTTGTTCCTGCTACCGTAACTTCTGATCTTCCTAATGCCGTAATGTTGTTGTTGCTGATGTTGTTATGGTTGTTCTTGTTGCTTCTGGTGATATTGCGTCTACTACTACTAACACTAATACGAATACTCGTACTACTATAACACTACTACGATGACTATTACTAGAACTACTACTACTACTACTACGACGACGACTACGACGACAATTAATAATATTGCTAACAGTAGTAGTAATATTAATAGTAGTAGTAGTAGTAGTAGTAGTAGCACTATTAGTCGTAGTAGTAATAGTAGTAGTAATAGTAGTAATAGTAGTAGTAGTCGTAGTCGTAGTAGTAGTAATAGTAGTAGTAGTTTTATTCTAGTTTTGAAATTGAGATTTAGATCCGCTTTCAAAATGATTTCACTTAGTAGTCTGTCTGTCCGTTTCTCTGTTTCATATTACTTCAACAACAAAATATCTGAGACATGACATATTAATGCTAGCGAGTGTTTCAAGGAAATCATGGCTGATGCACTTGTTCATTTAACTATACTGAGGTCCAAACGAACGAATTTGAATGTATATACTTTTTTAAAACTCAAATAGATATAAGTATAGAATGAATACTAAGGTTATTGTATTTACTTTTACTCGTACACATTCTATCTTTAAACAAACCCAGCATATTCAACTACACACTAGATCTAGTGGACGTTTCGTCAGCGAAATGCTAACATCTTCAGCATACGTCCATGTTCATAATGTAAATATAGGACACCGTATGGAAGATATGCGGGAGAGGATTACTATATAAATGATGTAAAACTAGGCAAAGTCCAATCAAGAAAACCACAGCTTTGTCATTACTTATTCAACTTTCAATATGCAAGATTCCTCTTTATTGTTCCTGCAGTTGTGTATGCCATGCGTGTCGCAATATAGAGCACATTAATAGTTTACCAATGCGCATGGATCTGGATACTAATATTGCAATCTCAGTCAGAATACTGTTGCAGTTATTCCAAATAATCTGTATACCATGTACTTCAGGTAAAGCAGTGGGTATATTAACCCTCTCCATGCTGGATTACGCAGTGCATATTTGGCACAGGCAGTGCTCTTTGGGGCATATCCGGTTGTATTTAGCATGGATAGGGTTAAAGGCATACACTCATGGTTTGTTGGCATATTTCAATGGTTAAACGTATTTCAAATTAAGCACCCCTGTATTTTTCACAATGACTTGCCTTACGAGGTTTGGCGCTTAGCAAGAATACACCTTTGACAGTAAGAAAACATAATAACTGTACCAAGTTTGACATTTTAATCATGTTTCTGGGAAGAATTCCAAGAGTTTGTATTTGAGTCCAAACCCGAGGCACAATAAGTATGGAGGTGTAGAGTCAGAACATACGTAACATCATGATTGATGATGAATAATGTAATTTGAAGTCCACATATGACATTCATGACACACACTATCAATTGGTGGTAAACCCGCCACGTGCCCGGATGACAGCTTCCAACCATCGTCTGATCTGCTGCATGGGCAACTGCTGCCATTCTCGATGAAGACCTGCCTCTAATTATGCCAGAGTCTGTACATGTGGTGTCAGTGTCTGTACTCGACGCCCCAAGATGTCTCAAACATGCTCTAGCGGGTTTAGGTCAGGACTGATGGCGGCCAAGGCAGTGTCGTCACAGCTTCAGTTTGGAGTAAAGCTGTTACTGCTCGGGAATGATGTAATGAAGTAAATTAACAATGAATTTGTCTATTCCTGTAGATTATCTATTTTGTCAAGACGTTATAATATCACTTTTTTTACCAAAGAATATTTGCTGAATAAAATAATATTAATAAGCATATTTATAATGCACCTAAACCATCAGGTGATCAAAAATATAAAGTAAAATTAAAAGCAATAATAAAATGTTGAGATTATATAAAGGCATATCACAGTTGATAGACCTGTATAATGGACAAACTAATTTCGATCCGAGACTAATTACGCTCGATTTATCCACCCAAAAGTTGTTGTTTTCTGATGTACTTAGTCTACAGTACTCAATAGTTATCAAAATTCCACTATTTATCTTGTCTTTGATGCATCAACTCAGGAATCTGCGAGCAAACATTAGAGTTATGTCCCCCTTGCATGATATACAATGACGCAAACCCTGTGATGATTGGGGTTTAGAACTTTAGAGACTCTAGATTATTTCACTAATATCACAAATTGTTAGTTTCGGGCAAGAGGAAACCAGCGACCACCAGCTGGTACTGACAGACCAAGGATGATATCCGCATTGCCACTCGACAGACTGCATCCTAATCAATATCACGTCAGAAATTTAAGTTTTGCGAACATTGATGCTGGGCGCCAAGGATGGGGTTTGAACTCGGGACCATTAGCTCCAAAATCCAAACATTCTACCACTGTGCTACCACCCGGTCCTCCACAGAATTATTTATCTGTATAATAAAACTCAAACATAATGGGGCATGTAGATACTGGTATGTGAATAAAGACATAAATACTTCATACACATTAATATTTTAATGACTGAATCACAAATGCATTGGTTTAACATGGATGTCTTGCATACAAAGAGCATGCATGATGGAGAACTATACAATACCGTACTACTATGTACAACATGAATACGTCCACTAGCTGTATGCCCAGTTGAACGGACACTAAAACATTTGACACTAAAATAAATGAACACATTAACCCTCTCCATTCTGGAGGCAACCATAGATGCCCAAAAGAACAGTGCCTGTGCCTAATCCAGCAGGGAGAGGGTTAAACAAATGGGTAAGTGGTTTCATATACATCAGATTTCCTGTTCTACATTAATACATAAAATAAAAAATCCAAGGTATTTAATAATTTATGATAAATGTAACAGAACCAGACCAATGTGTCACAGACGATGGATAGTATGTTACATTGTAATTTGATGATATCTGGAGCCAAGGCCATTGATAATAGCAACATACATAATCGAACAAAGTGTACTGCATGGATGGTCGATATCTATTGTTCATATCTAGCTCTCATATCTACAACTAGACCATAAGGACTGCCGTAGCCATCTGTGATACATGGGAATCATGCACTTTCGAGAGCGCTATGGTCTCATAGTGCTATGGTCTCCCTGAACATTTTCAATTGAATTATCTTCCTTGCCGTTTCCTAGTAAATTCCGGCAATATATGAATGCTAACAGTGTTAAATCCACAGATTTTATACACCAAAATAAACGTTAAGAGTTTTTATCCTGTACCACATTGATTTCTTTCAAATGACCTGCTATCGATAACTATGCTCATTTTTCGGGTTTGTTTTACATAAACTGTTAGGTGGACAGCTGATTAACATGACAATGCAATGTTGCTATGTGACTTCATCCAATTGTGACGTCATAATGAAGATGAAAAGTCATGAATGAATGGCCATTTTCAAACAAACGATTTGTTTACATCCGTCATGTATAACAGCGTATTTCGATGGGTTTGCGTGGCATTTCATGCCTGAAAGTTTGTTTGCTAATATTTCTCTATATATTATATTATGACCAATAATAAAAATGGGCATAGGTGAAATCTCCCAAGTGTATGAGTTGCGTCCATTATCGCTGGGCCCGATGGTAGAGAGGGCACAGGATATCAGAGCCCCGTGCGATTTGCACTTCTAGAAGTGGAAGAGGTATCTTCCGCTTGTTCATTTTGCCGGAAGACAGGCGTTTTCTTCTGAAACAATATGGCGACACCTGTCGTG
>JAUTBZ010175022.1:0-10092 GCA_032361785.1 Lepetodrilus galriftensis | reverse complement strand
AGTGAATGTACTTTGCAGTTATAGCTAAGAACTAGTCCAAAACAACCATAAATATCTGTGATATTATGCCTTTAAAGATTAAAGATAAAATAATATTCCCTAAGGAATACATGGACTTTACAAATCTATTTTAAATAAAGAGGAATAATTACTGGTCCCTTTGATCAGGAAAACAAAACAGATTGTACACATATTCTAGACGAATGCATTAAATCTTGATGAACTGAGATCCAAACCTTTTTTTAATTTTGTTCAAAGATTTGATTGAATTAATGTTTTACGTCACAGCGGGAATATCTCACCCATGATACCGATAAATTCATAAAATTACATATATTCAAAAGAAATTCATGTTAAATATGACATTGGTAAATTAATAACAATAATAAAATAATAATAAAAATAATTATGATGATGACAACAATGATGATGATGATTATGATGATGATGATGATGATGATTATGATAATAATAATAATAATAATAATAATAATAATAAAAATAATAATAATAATAATACCGGTAATAATAATAAATTTAAACATATTTCTTAAACTTTGTTTAAAAAATAAATCCATATAAATTGTATTTAAAACTTAAAATAAATAAAAATAAAATCATTGGATCTCAGTTCACACTACTGAATGTTACCATGGCTAACAAGGGTTAAGAAGTGAAGTTATTGATGCCAACAGTTGATTTCACAGTGCTACGATTAACACTCACACAATATGGTACTACATTGGGATTTGGCCAATAAATTAACATTCTGTGTCAACTACTGATGCCCTATGAAGCAATACGCTATTTAACCCTCTCCATGCTGGAGGCAACCATAGAAGCCCTAAAGAGCTTTGTCTGTGCCTAATCCAGCAGGGAGAGGGTTAAACTGATCCGGCGGGGAGAAAGCTAATGCAAAAAGAATTGCTGCAAAGTTCCAGAAAATGTAGAACAGGAATTTCAGCGTGAAAATTGTCTATGTATATATATTTGAGACTACTGTTCCCTAGCTATAAGCTACAGTCAAGATTATTGCAATAAAGTTCAAGAAATTGTAGAAAGGTTGTCTGCTTTTAAATGATCTATGTGTATTTATATATGACTCCTTTGTTATGGACAAAGTCAAGATTACTGAAAAAGAAGCACATAATAAGAAGGATATTCAAAATACCTAACGTAAGATACAGCTACGGATCAATAAAATATTAATATTTCAGAACAGAGTATTTCTTTGTGGTATGGATAGAAAGGGTACAGAAAGTTGATGTAAAAACATATGTTGTATTTAGTTAAAGATTGATGCAAAATATTTATATCTTGATCAAACGTGCAAAGGGTAATATATGTTTCCGACCAATTGCCTATAATTAATACCAAAAATAATTAATTTAATATTATTACAATGAAATCTTCAAGCCAATTACCTTCAATTGTGTATTCAATAGTGTGAGGGTTTTGAATTTGTGTATTTAAAAAAACCATTTAAATTTAATATTTAAATATTAAATGTGGGTTTAGAGTCACTTTCTAGATTCTTTCACTAATATCACAAACTTAAACTTCACTAAACTTAATTTAATTATTTTATTTTATTTTTAACTGGGATGGTCTGCTTTCAATATTATTTCACTTATCTTGGCTGCTTACTAATACTACTATTAAAAGAAAAACATTACAAAGAACCATATCAATCTAAAAACTACTTTTAATTTTAATTTATTTTTTTAAACACATGACTGTAGCTTCTACTTCAGGCTGGAGACAAAAACCTACTTCATTGAAGCACGTACACAGACAAACTGAGACAGGACAACGTCTACACGAGTACGAGGTCTACACAAGGTCTACGGCAACATCTACATCAACGAGTGTGTACGTAATGTAACGGTATGTAACATATTGGCCTGTACCAGATGATCGTAGTAAATGCTACCCCAAACATAGCCCTTGGCATTCTGCAGAACCTGGGGCCGACTCAGTACAGGTATGTATTCCTTTAAGGAATGAAATGCACCAATCAGCATCAAGCATTGGTAAAAATTAAAGGCGAAGGGTTGGTAATTTTGAAAACACAATGCAGCGGTTTGAAAAATCATAATTTTAGAGGTTCTGCGTTTAGAGGTTCTAGATTAAAATTAAATTTGCTGTATCAAATTTTAATAACATCCCATAAATTTTACAGCTCATTATACACTGATATAAGTTGTATTCACAATGTTAATTTCTGTGGAATGTCTTTACTGTTGGACCAATTATGTTATTATTATTGCATAAAAATAATGCCATTTGTCAAAAGGCTGGTTATGCCTTAATTTTGGACATGCTGCGTTTTAGTAAGAAAATATACCAGTAAATGTCTAAAATTAAAGGCATGAGTATTTGGCGAATGACACTACTAGTATCTTATATAAAATTGTAAGAAGAACCTGTAAAATATCAAAATTGGGACTGGAGAAATCTTTCTCCTCCCTATTTAATTAAATATGTCTTTCATTTGTATTAGTCAAATCACAAGTTTGGATAACATTAGCAAATGAAAATCAATAAAAATCCAAAATGTGTGGATATTTTGTGATTCCAAAAATGTTAAAATTTAATGACATGATAATTTCACATTATCAGTTCCGTAAAATAAATCTAAATACAGTATTTCTGTTTCTACGCTGCATTGCGTCTCAAAGAAAATAATGTCCTGCAAATATAAAAGAAAAAGGATAATGTCATAAAGGGTAATGTCCAAACAAGCAAACCAGATTGGTTACACAAACCAAATCCAAGCATCATCGCATTAAAACTTGCCATTTGAAGAGGTTGTCATAGAAACTAAATCGGTAACGTTCCCATGAATCCTTGTTCAAATGGCATTTTCCAAATAGAAGTCACGCATATTATTTCAACATTAAATGTTGCATTCAGTCATATGGATAATAATTATGCTTTTAGATTTGCGTCATGCACAAACATAATAGAAAGCCATTAGGAAACATATTGGCATCTCAATGCTTAGCGATAGCATGATACATTTGTGGCAGTGTGAGTGAATTATTGTTTTACGTCACAGCGGGAATTTTTCACCCAAATGTGACAATTTTGTGGCTAGACATTTCAAACATGTCATTCAAATGGATGTATTTGGCATTATAAAAACCAACGCATAACAATGTAATGCAACCAAGAATATAACCATTTGAGTAAATACTTATTATTAATATATAAATTGACTTATATATGTTTTTATTGGTAAAATGCAACCATCCACACAAATAAAAATGGTCAAACAACCACCACCCAGAACCAAGAAATCAAGAAGAAAATGAATCGGGATTAAATGCACCAAATAAACACGTGTCAGTTCTCGGCAAATATCAAAACATTTAAAGGACGGACATATGCAGCTTGATGTAAAGTATTCACGGTTAGGAATTAGAGGGTTAGAATTCCATTACATCCGTTTCCATGGTAACCAACAATGCCATGCTGTGGTCAAACTTTGCTAACAAGGGTGGATCCCGAATAAATATCAATATTGATATCATTTTTTAAAAATATCTTAAGAATTTGGCTTATCATTTCATCCAATTTCTGTCCGTAAACTGGGAATTTGTTTTAATCATTCTAAAATAATGACCATTACAAGTCTGCCAAAGTGATATTTTGAGAACATAAAATTCACACAAATGAATTTGTCTCCAATATGGAAGGCCGAGAACTTTTCAACGATGAATAATTATTAAAATATCCTCTTGACCGCTAGTCTGGAATTCATTCAATTTATATAATTTTTATTCATATTCAAAATAATGGCTGCCAAAAATGGCATTACATTTTTTTTAAAAGAAGAAATTAATATGAAAACTGCAATTTCGTAAAATTAATTTCAAGTAAATCAAAATTGGTAATGGTCAGGAAACCAGTGTCAATATTATTCATATATTTTTATATTGGTGAAATAATGGAACCAGTTCACATCCAATAATTTATTTAAATAATTACACACAAAAAATATTAAATGGTAAATTAAAAATAAATGTTACCTATACTGTACTTAATATTCTTCAATTGTAAGCAAATTCTTATTCCAATGCAACAACAAGGATACCGGCAGGTATCGCTAGCGATGACTGGACTGTGTACAAGAGGATACTAGAAACTGGGTACTGTCTACTGGGATCCGCCCTTGTTATCTGTGCAGGCCTCTCACATGTTACCATACATGGGGGTCATGGACCACCTCCCAGCCGATATTCTGAGCATCACTAAACGCCTGGGGCCCTACGAGGGCTTTATTGTATTCCTGTGCAACATACCAGGGTCAGGGTGAGCGATAAAACCTCTGGGGCCCTACAAGGGCTGTATTGTATTCCTGCGCAACATGACAGGCTTATATTATATATGGTACTATGAGATTAGATTTTTGATTGAATTAATGTTTAACGTCGCGGTGGGAATATCTCACCCATAGGCGACTATGAGATTAGAGCGTCCTGCTTCCATATAAAGAATCTAAGACGTTGAAGATATTGAATTTGTGAATTTGGGAATGGAATGGAGGTTTAGGATGATATTTAATAGCAAGTTCACAAGTCTCGTTTCCACCACCTCGGGTGTACTTTTTCTATCCCACATGACTGCCTATGATGGATTCTTATAATCTGTTATTCTTCATGATGTCAATAATAACCAACAGCGCCAAGCTATTTGGACATTGCACCAATGCCGGGCAATAGTAAGCTTGGTCTTCGAGTTATTCCATGGGAGAATATATGTACTTCAAATTGATTCTTCTACTACCAAATTCAATGTTTTCTTTTAACTGGCCCCAAATAAGCATTTTTAGTCAAAAGGTGTCCACTCTTAACATTAAGGACACAGTGAATGGTTATTTTTGTTAATTGCTGAAGACATCACAGTGGTTTAGTGTGATGATGTACAATATGTTTGTGCACTAACACTCTTCTGATATGTGTTCTCACACATGCAATATGAGTAGAAAATTGTGATATTCATTATTTGAAAAAAATATATATAATATTATTTCAAAGGGTCTTCGTAATTTAACTGGAGAAAAAAATAGTTGCAAAAAAATAATTTGTAGATCGTGATTTTAGACAATAAATGTTATGGTAAATGTTCAATTATATATAAAATGAAGTAACATTTCATCAGCTTTGCGCAGTTACAAATGTCATGATATAAAACTCAAACGTAATCATTCGTAAATAAATTAGTATTACATTCATGGATCAAATAAGGAAGTTATTGGTGATAAGCAAGACTGTTTCTGGTGAATGGAAGTTGACTTAGACAAGGTGATAGTGATGTAAGCCATGCGAAGTGTGGTAACCATAGTAACCAGCTATTAACTTTCCAAACATACAAAGATGTATATATACGAAAAATATAACCCAGTGTAGTGAAGGAACCATATGTAGTACGGTAACTGCAAGTGTAGTAACAAAATCAAATTTGAAGTCAAATAAATAGCTGTCTATAGTCTTAGGTTTGTAACTGGGTTGTATTCCCATGAATTCAGAATAAAGTTTGAATCTATAAATTCCAAGGGATGATATTGCCATTGTATTAAAATATAAGAAATGTGCCTTTAAATCCTTCTAAAATGAATGCTCTGCTATGTTGATTGGTAATTTAGATTATCTTTGCTAATAGAGATATGAAAATTGTATTGGCAATACGCCTATTCAGATCATTGTTATGCCTATATGTACTTTATGGTCAATACAAATATTTATTAGGCATCAAGATTACTGCCTGAATATTTTCTCTCAATTTTCTCTTTTGCCAAACATAATTATCAAAGAATAAATACTCTTGAATGCTTTTTTCTTAATAATGTGTTGATTTACATTTCAAAAGTCCAAATTGTACGCATATTTATAGCAGTTCTAATGAAAATATGAGCAATTATTAAATGACTTTATGGCGTCATTCTTGTAGACTTACAGGCATTCTTTACTTTACACACTAAAAATTAACTCCTGTGGAAGAAACAAAATAGAACTTGACATTTATACAAACAATTGCCTTGCCACAACCAAAAATTAAATCCTGCCAAATTAAATAAATACTAAGCAAACCAACGGTAAGCACAAGAGAACAATTCCTTATTTTTTTAAATGAAAGAAAAAATGAGTTTCTATAGATATGGACACCCACTTTAAAACTTCCAAACAAAATAAATGTTAATGTAGATGATGGAAAAAAGATGCCTCCTTTAAGCTTAGACTGCCATTACCAGGGTAGTAGATATATTGGAAGAGATACTATAATCTAGGTGTTTTTAAAGGTACACTTCCCAACAAAATAAATGTGACTATAGGTGATGGAGAAAATAGGCCTCCTTTAAACTTAAGACTGCCATCACCAGGGTAGATATATATATATTGGAAGAGACACGTATAACATAGAGGTGTTTTAAAGGTACCGGGTGGCGTTGTAAGTCCACAAACATGTTTGAGCGGCTGCTGCTCCACTGAGCACGCTCCACGTGTGCTAGAGCTAGTGGACGCGCCAGCACGTCCACATAACCCTGAAATAATGCCACCAATAATGCCACTAATAATGCCATGATATCTAATAATGCCATGATATCTAATAATGCCATACACCCAAAGAAAGAAACTAGCCGCTTCAGCTCATCTTCATTTGTCTTTAATGAATGATAGGAAAATATATTTCGTATTCTCAAATTCTGAATTGGACCAATAGTGAATGGAATTGTTATTTAATGGGGGTGGGTGATGGTTCATATAATTATTTCGATTGGGATTTTCTTCATGTCAGTTTGAATCCATGGGTTGATATATCTCCTTCGGTGTGAAGACCCATTTCAAATGGGGAAATATCACGATTCAATGTAGAGTCCTCATACTTTGTTAATCTGTACCAGCCACAGTTGCTTGGGTCTTACGGTAACAGATAATCATTTCAGTAATATTGTCAGAATACTGATTATTTCAAAGACATGATTTTTTTAAATTATGTTTTCTTCGAATTTATTACCATTTACATTTCAATAATAAAATTACATTTGATTTAAACATATATAGTAATTTTTATCAAGTAAAATTGGTTTGGTTGATCTTACCTGTACTCTTGTTCGTATTGCGCCCATGGCAGGAATTTGTGAAAAGTACCCTAAAATGGGAAATAACATTCATCATTAACATATCACTCATATGTACCATTGCATATAAAAGTTAATGCATACTGTTTTAACCATTTCTCTACTCAACAAAACTCTGAAAACACGATGTAACAGCAATTGTTATTGCTCATCACTGTAAGGGTTAAAATAGCTAAAAAGAAATCTAGTTGTCATTATCTTCAAATGTTTATACATTAAATATAATTTAACCCTCTCCCTGCTGGATTAGGCACAAGCTTTGCTCTTTATGGCATGGAGCGGTTTAAAGATATTCTGTATAATATTAATGAACATATTGCTAGTCAAATGTACATAATATGCAAGGCAAGTAAAAATATAAGCGTTAGATTAATGTCTACGGTACCTCTGTTAGCACACGCCATCCATCGTACTGCATTCGTGGGGTTAGCTGTTGGCCCCACGGCATATGTGAACACCCTTACCTGTAGGATTAACAATCATTAATTTACAATTAATTAATAACATTGTAATAGGAGCTTATTAATTCATCATGTTCAAAACTGTACACACATTATGAAAAAAAACAAATGGGAAAATGTGTCAAGGGAGACAACTCATGATAAACCCGACAACTTTAGAGATGCTGTGATCCAAATGGTGCTAGATATCATGGTCATATTATGATATATTAAGAATGTTATTTTTACCTCTTTATTGACAGGTTTAATATTAAAAACATGTACATACTTGAGAGTAGAATCATTGAAAACCAGTCATAAAGAAGTTATTGAAATGTCAAATTAACCCTCTTCCTGTGGTTACCAAATGTAGATCAATATTTACCCAACAGCATTGTCATGTTCAAAGGTCAATGTCAAGTGTCAAGGTCAGGTGTCAAGTGTCAAGGTCAAGTGTCAAAGCTCACAGTTTTATTGGGCCAGTTGTATTCTTTAAAGATCTCCTCAGCATTGTCAGTTCCGCCATCTGTGAGCAGCATGATGACCTTATTACAGGCCGCCCCATTCTGGTCATTCGGGTCCAGGCTCGTCTCATTCCTCTCAAACTGTAAGGTATGCCCATATTTGGACATTAGTTAAAAGCATACCCATATATGGACATGAAAGCTGGTTAACATTTTTATTTTATAGTTCATTTATGCCAATGAAAGTACCGGTAGTAGTAATTTACACGGTAGAGTAACAGATAATAAACAAATGTAATCCTATGTAGTGTAATTAGATGTGGTGAGATTCTACATTTGTGCAGCCAAATCGTAACATTGTTTAAGACTGTGACAATCCTGGGATGTGAACCCGAGTTGCTAGATTGTGAGTCTAACGCTCTACTGACTGAGCTAAAGGGTAAACCACTCTGGCCAAGACCAGTAAGTGCATGTTATATCACATGACTATATTTAGATTGCAGCGAGTGAGTAAATTGTTGTTTTATGTCACAGCAGGAATCTTTCACCCATACGTGACGATGAATTAATTAATTAGATTCCAAAAAATTAGATAGCAAAAAAAACAAACCGACTAGGTAATTGATTCCTTCCTCCCATTATTATCATACTATTTCTTATGTTAAAAATTGGACCAAGGATTTAAGTATCCATGCATAGAATTGAATACTGACAACAGCTACACTAGCATCATACCTTGTTAAACTGCTGAAAGGCAAATGTCAGCCCCGCAGAGAAGTTCGCCATCCCATTGGCTGTCAGATCATTGACGTCCTTCGACAGTTTCTGAAAACAGGTGAGACAAGGTACAGTAGACATGCATTGACGAGCCAATCAAATCGTTATCCATACTGTCCCATTCCGTAGAGCAATTGTAGCAATACATGAGTCGTAATTAACTTTATGGTCATGTATCGCGTGTTAAACTCTCACAATCCATTTAGACTTACTCCCCCTATCTAATTACAAATCCTGTGTAATTACAAATAATAATATAGTTACAATCACAATTTAATTTTGAATCATAACCTATAACAAATCAAAATATTATACTAATCAAAATAATACTTTTAATTCATAATCTGTTTATTAATCATAACAGTTGATAATTACAATTAAATATTAACAATCATGATAAAATAATTAATTAATTAATTTGTTGGTTGGTTAGTTAGTTGGTTAATTAGTCAATTAATTAATAAATTAATTTATATTATTTTCCTACCTGTTTGTTCCGATGATTAGCCTGTACAAATGATGTATGGTTGAAACAACTGCTGACAAACTTGGCATCAGTGGAAAACTGAAAGAAGGATGGTGAATGATATTAGAATATGATCGAATAATAGTATACTCCCCAAGGAGTTCAGAAGGATAATATTATTATTATTATTATTATTATGATCAAATAGTTGTGTTCACTCACTCAATCTTTGGTCATGACTTCATGTTCAGCCTAAGACCATCTGAGTATGGTATCTACGCTACATACAAGTGGGAATCCAAATGAGACTCATATGGTAACTAGCAGAGAAAAGTAAATACATCAGATAGAACCCTAAGCTCATCTCGCAAAGAAAGCTTACTTCTGCAATGTTGACAAAGTCGTTCTCCCCCAATGTGTCAAGAATGGACTTGACCGCTACTTTCATTAGCTGCAGTGCTTGGCCATGGGTGCTACCACTCCTGGAAAATGGGGGAGAGAACATTTAAACCATTGGATGAATGTCGACAAAGTACAAGTACAATCCTCCAATGAAAACAATGGTTTAGGGGTGGGAAAGAAATAAAGTAAATAATGACATAATAAATAATTAACAATTCTTTAAGTCTTTTTAAAATTATCTTTCAGCTAAGCTTTAGTGCAAAAGGCCAGTCATGTAGAACTAGTCGCCAAAATTATACTGTATACGCTCATTGATTTTTACTTTAAAGGCATAATATCACAGTTGAATGACCTTGAAAATGGACAAACGAAATTCGATCTGAGACTAATTGCGCTTGA
>JAUTBZ010175011.1:0-10092 GCA_032361785.1 Lepetodrilus galriftensis | reverse complement strand
TTCCATTTCGTATCAGATGTATGCCCTCGTGCCATAATTTGGGTTTTGAGCTCGCCAAGGCACGCTCAAAATCAAAATAATGTCACTCGGGCATACATCTGATACGAAATGGAAGCGAGGTTAGTATCCTATAATTATATATCTTGCCTATGCTATTAGAGTTACTTTCTAAAGTCATTACTCCAACCATTGCAAAAACAATCTGTATACGGAAATAGATAGCGGAACATTGTGATTACGTTATTACTTGCAACACGTGCTAGCGTACACAATAGATTCATTTGAAAGTGTGTAACTTTAGATCTAGGGTGCATTATTGTCCCTACCATTACTAAAACATCTCCAGAACAAAGTTAAACGGATAGTGAGATACGTAATATAGATACTCGTGTATGTTACATGTGCTATGTTTGAATCGCACCATGATTTCCAATGACTGACGCCTAACTGTCTGGCTAAGGTAATAGTTTGGAGCATCTGGACCAACTTGATTTGATTACCGTATACGGAATATCACCAGTTCCGGCTAAATTGGTAGATCATATAAGTTACTCAATATCATAAACGACTTGTACACTTCGTGAATGCTATGGCGGCACAAGTATTGCTGATACCCTGGCTTATATCGATGCTCAGTGTTAGTATGAACTGTCAGTGAGACCACTACCAGTATAGTACTATAGTTACTGTACTGTTATCTCCTGTTCATCTGGTCTGCAGAGTCTACTAGAGATACATCTGTACATATCTGGATAGAACACACGCCTGGGATATCCGCTATAACCAACCATAAACACATCTTACTCACACGTATTAACAATTCCGATGATGTCCATATACTATTATATATTCAATACATTAGATATCCAAAGTTAAAGTTTTATATTTTGTATTCCTTTGCTATTATCTTATAACCCGACGCACATAAGACATAATGATGGCCCAATGCAATCAGAAGATGCATAGGCGTGCTATGATTATGGTTATGTCATAACTACCAGCCAAGACATAAAGATCACGCTATCCTCAATGCTGGAAGATATATCTTATACCAAGAAATAGTTAGTTCCCATGTATGTGAACTTTGATTGAAAATACAAAGGTCGGAGAGTTCAATGATTAAGATAATGTCAAGTTTTAAAGTATTGACTTTCGCAGTAAAATAATTATACCTTAATTAAGTGGAATAACTTGTGTTGCGAGGTATCGATACGTAGGCTAGCATATAGGCCAGTTGACGCATACACCAGGAAAGTAGCCTGTTTGTGAGTTTAATACGCGAACAATTACATTACGATTAATCTGAACTTTAGAAATAACATCAATTGTCTTATAATCTTAATTAAATTCGGATGCTAAGAACAATGATGTTGTTTGCTAGACTTATTTTATAGTTTTGGACAATAGGAAAAGTTAATGTGGACATATATTCGTGTGTTTTAGTTTAAGTGTCAATCCTGGTAAATACTCTTGTTACATTTCACTCACTGCAGGTATACAGGCTAGCTACTCACACACCGTGCTGATGTATCATGCATATTTTTGACAGTGATTTTAAGCATGTCAGAAAATAAAATATCTTCTTTTCTTGCTTCAGCTAACTTGATTGGTGTCATAAAACCTCTTCAACGAGCGATGTTTCCGTAATGAATTATGAATAATATATTACTCGCCTTGGGTTAAAATGCACGTACTTTTAACTTGGCGATATTGAAAAAGGAGATTCGCTGAATGAACTGGTCTGAGGTAGTGTATGGCGGCACGGCGCTGATGACCGTAGGCGAGGTACAAGTAATGGAAGAACCGCATCGTACAGATCCTTAACACCAGGCCTTTCTTTGTCTTTGGTCTTCACGGGAATACTAGTTTTTAAATTGTTTGTATTTTGAACTTTCCTTCATTATCTATTGAGATTTCATATTTAAATTTTTATTTCGTTTTTGTTTTTAAAGTGGCCTCGTGCGAGCCATCATCATGGGACAACCCAACATCATAGTGAAACAATATTTAAATTTGTGCACATAAGACCCACACTACACATTCTTGCGTTCATGAATACTATAGATACAACAGATGTTCACTCACCCACTCACTCGGGCGCAATGTATTGTTTTTGTCATAATTCCACTACAATGGTCAATAATATATGTGCATATTGATACAGGAATATGTTTACGGAAATATGAAACATGTTTTTATTTTATCTGTGAACCTTGTCAGATCCACAGATGTGAAAACCGTCGATAAACTAGGCTAGACTCAGCATTGGCACGGTTACTGTCTAGCTTCTATGTTATATTGGAAAACAGACATATGAACGACTTCTATTATGATTGGCAGACACACTATTACTTCTACGGTGTCTTTTAATGAAAATATATCATATGTACTTGTTTTCAATGATAAGGTGGTTTTGATGTTTCGGATTGCAAATTGGCATAATAAAATCTCTATAATGTCTGTCAGTTCAGATTGTATCTGTATTATATTGGATGTCATCTGTATGATAATGTTTTGGTAGAATTTGGTCAAAATATAAGCTTATTTCCATGCCTAATACGATAAGACTCCAATACCAACACTGCACATTGCTCTTTAAAATCAAGTTTTGATTTGGTTTATCAGTTATATTCCCCGTATGCCAAGATAAAGGTGCAGAAAGACGATACCTTGCTACCAGGCATTAGTGATATTATAAAGAAGCCCCGTTGTCTACATGCATATCCTTTGAGAATGATTAAAATATAATTGCTAAGGTGTAAATATATGCTAGTGAGAAATAGAGTACTACATGTGATAATTGTACACACAAATGGCAAGATGTAGCAAACAAGTATTCCTACAGTTTTGTCTCACACAATACAATTAGATAAATAAACCAGTTATACCGGACCAACTGTGGGGAAAACTATGTTAAATGTATACCCATCATCTGGTTGAAAATGAATATCAAGACAATTAATATTGCATGGTGCACAAACGTCCAGCATACAGAGATGTTACTTATAGGTTTGTAGTCATTCCATGCTAGGACCACAACAATGAACTGATGTCAAAGGAAGATACACTATTATTCCTTAATAAAAGTTAGTAAAGGGCAACCACTATGTATAATGTTGATCTATTATACAATACATTAAATGTGCTAATATGAACACGGAATTTAATTATTTTAACTCCTTCCATTAATCATCTATATAACATAACAATATTATAATCGGTAACAATATGACACCTCCGCTAAAACCCTTACAATCTTCAGAAGTTCGTTTGACGCTTTCTTTGCCTATTTTCTACAGTTAGGTTTTATGGTGGATTTGCTTCATGAGATATTTAAGCACAATACCGGAAACTCGCTTGGTGTTGAAATCACCGGATCAATCACAGCCTCTATCACAGTTGATCAATCATGACTGCAGCACTTCCGTTCTCAGTCATCCTCAGTACTAATGGTAAATTCGTATTCTATGAGATGGAGTTGTTCGTCGTAACTGGTGGTAAAAGTGCACAGCACAAAGCCACAATGTAGAACATAAACTATCGGTCTATATGTGCCATTAAACACCTGTCTATATGTGACACAAACCACCTGTCTATATGTACAACACAAACCACCTGTCTATATCTCTTATACATGAGATCGTGCACTTGTGGATATGAGAGCTTCGAGAAATGATAGGGTTAATTTAGGCTTGCATATTGCCATTCATGGACGATATAATATTAATGACCACGACACAGTACACATTATATACATTATTAATTGTAGCAACAACAATTACATATTCCACATATTCTTCGGGCTAAAAATATATAGATATTTGTTTTATAACCGTTAAGTTTTATAAAACTTTGGTACATACGTTTCGATTCCAAATGACATGTTTCCAATATATTCGATATTGCTAAAGAAATGTACTTTAATTCATTAACCAATGACGCAACTCAGAATGAAGATGCGTCGCTGTAGTGTTATATGCTTAATGGCATTCTACTGATGCATGTACACTTCAAACAATGAGGTAGCCTAATGAATCATGAGACATGTATACGGAGCTAGCTATACTCAGTTCATCTTGTATTAAGCATCCAATTGGATTACAATTACTAGAATTAATATCAAATATGTCAAATGTTCTAATTATGTTCTCATAAGCAGATTATAGTTACATTTAATGTAACTTTCCTAAACGCACTTTGCCAATAAAGCAATGCAATTGTAATTGACAATATTACAGTCAGTTAACATAGTTAAACTTCACACAGACAGATCTGTGGAACGGTTCCATATTGTAATCTTGTTTAGCTGAATTATCTACACCAGCCATAATTAACTTTTCTCTGTGATTTGTTTCTGTAAAGCTTAAATATATTATATTCAATCACGGCGGAAAAGTGTAAGAATTGCGAATTGTAGAATCAATAATTCAACTTTAATTGTCCTCTAAATTAAACTGAGGGCTTAGAAAGACCTTCACGTTTTACTTCTGACATGACAATGTCACATTAATGGTACGGAGTGTCTGCTCGCACTTTATAATGGCTGAGTCGAGTGAGTCACATATCCACCGATTCGGGATAAGGCACCCGTGCGGGCCCAAATTTCGGCGGATATTTGCAAAGTTTCATGCTATGACTATCTTGCGGGCGTAAGCCCGTAGACACGTCGTAAACAGCGTTGCACAAGTCCAGTACGGCTTCCGCAACATGTCGTACGAGTTTGAGACATAATTTCTGGCACCCGTTCGAATATGTACGTGACTGACACACCCCAATACCGCAGACCGCTGCGATACTACCAATTTGGCGAACTCTTAGAAATCGGCCGCAGGTAGAACAATTCGCACTTGGCACAGTGGCTATGTGACTGTAGCATTACTCCTTATATGATTTTACATGTGCTCAATATATGCCTAAATATTGTTACATTATATTACTGAAGAGTGATTGAACACTGCTCTTTATAGGACATAATATATTCTGAATGTCTCATTGGACAGTGTTCCTTATGATATGATTATGTAATGATTGTCTAATAGGACATTGCTCATACATGATATTAAATATGCTGAATGTCTTATAAGAGATTGCTTCTTATGTGATACGGAATCTGTGATAAAACACAGCTATTTAAATAACATTAATTGTGCAGTGTGTGCTGGAAATATTAGTCACAGCCTAACTACTACAGGCTAGGCTCCAAGTTAACCAACACAAATCAATAATTTAGATAGCTTCTGCACACATGTCAGTTTTATGATCTCGCGAGAATTCATGTGTAGAATAACGTCACGTGACTCCCAGAAGTAGAGGACTGAGATAGAGAGAATAGATTGTGTTAGTCAGCATCCGGGTCTCGACGACGTTCGCGCCACCATTTCGTCTCCACTCTTGTGGTTATACGTCCTATAAATAGATGAGCAGAGACAACAGTTACGAGTTACTCCGAGTTAGGTGTACGTACTTATTACCTGTCTGGGCTGAAATGATGCAAATTCTAAACCTTCGCAAGTGACGTTCCACATTAATTTCACGATGGACAGATATATGCGAGTGGCATGAAATTAATGTGGCAAACAGATTATCTACGTTACACGACGAGTTTACCAATAGTATGTTAGTTGATAGTGTGATTAACTACTAACCATACCTGACAGTGTTGGTTCCTATATAACACCCTATGTGTTTTTAAGATAATCAGAATACGGTCTCGTGAAGTCGTGACAGTTCTGAGACTTCTGCTGGTAAAACTAGGATCTGACAGACACATATACCAAACATTAAATGAATACTTTAAGAATGTACGGATGATCTGAAGGTACAGGTGTCACGAGGTGTCACGAGGAGTAACGACAAGACCAATCAAGCACCGCAACAGCCTTGACACACGGGGGATGAAGTATAGCTGAGGACACTTTCAGTAGTATGGAGACTGAAGACCTATTTCCCCACATAAAAGTAATGCATCTCACATTTCCATTTCTCTAGACAATATCGCCAGCTTGACACTTGAAATAAATACCAGTAAGAACTTCTAACTTTGTTATCCTGATGTTATGTCTGAGTATAGATTTTAGTTGTTTTGTATTATATGTTAGATAACCAACACCTTTGTGCATCCACGTCTTATGGTTTTCATTCACGTTGTATCACAATCCTAATTAATACTGTGTTCCAAGTCTCTCAATTGGTTTAAATCATAATCCTAAATACCACAAAGCTGACTGTAGATTTATGCGAGTGCTATTCCCCCGAGGATGAATCCTGGAATCAATAAATGTAACCTATCGCAATGAACGGCGTGTTGTGTGACCAGTTGAAAGTGAATACAACCTTGTTCCCACCTTCAATGTATTATATCTCTTTAAAAACCATAGTTGCACATCCGGTAATACACAGAACAGTTTTATTGCAAATATACCTTCAAGTATGGGCTCTGTGATTTGAGAAAGGGATTGACACGGTATACACGGGGGCTGTGTAACCAGACGATGCTTGGTTAAGTCTGAAACTGAAGCAGACAATTGTCTAAGTCATTGCGATGACTCGGCAAGAATTCTCCAGAGACTACGGGATCAGTCAGCAATCTCCCAGCGTGCGTCATACCTACACCACGAATTGGTTACATCCCAGTATCATTTAATATCCTTTCGCATTAACAGGTATTTTTCAATTGCCTAGGTTGTGCTCGCTATTTTGATGTAAAAGGTTAGGTCATGTCCCATGGGATTGAGTTGTTAACTTCACTGCGAGATAGTTCTTTCTCACACTACGAACCCCTAGTGTATAACGCACACTACAACTCCTTGTATAAAACTCCACACACCAGTTAGTCAGGTCTACAATAGGATTAACGCCGGGAAAAAAATACGTAGTGAACTGTAATCCAATCAGATCGGAAATAGTAAAATTATTTTCGACTCTTAACCAGTTTTGAGGACGTGTTGTATAGTCAGGATGTCTTGTCACTGTGTGTTGGGATGTTCAATTTCGTGATAAATAGTCTGGGAAATTGAAAAACAAGTTGAGGTCATGACAAAAAAATAAGAACATGGTGTGACCATGTTAAGAGTGTGGGAACGTTACTGAATACCATAGGAATATGGCCACATAGGCCATCTTTGTAGAGTGCTGCTGTAGTGTTGAGGTCATCTTCGCGGGAGACATGCTCAGATCCCTATTAAGTTGGGTATCCATAAAATCCCGGAGGATTTTGCAAATAAATACTGTTTAATGTTGTTGTTTTTTGCTTTGTTATTGATGTTATGTTAAATTGTTAAGACATTGGCCTCATGTTAAGAGTGTGGATATGTTGAAGTAATCGTTAATCGTTTTGGAATGTTAATATCACATTACATAATGGATTATGTCAAAATAAATTGATGAATATTGTGTTTGACACGAACGTTGCGGAACAACTACATATGGATTTCAATTTAGACTATTATAGAAAAGAAATGAATGAAAAGGGAACAGACTATTATAATCAGGTATCGATTCAAATGGTTTAATGTAAACTATTCCTGGTTGCACTATCTCACGCTCATATTACACATTGGTAAATGTACATGACTTATCGCCCCAGTGCAAGATTTATACAGTACCTACACTTATTCATATTTGACATATTCTGAATGATACTTCCACGATCCTGTCCATTGCATTCATTTAATCATTGTTGACCATCCTGTCGCCTGGTGTCAGAGTGAGTATCGATGTGTCTCCGTCAGTCAAACACACCAACAGTTCCGTAATGATCCAATGGCGAGCACAGTCGGTCGGAGACTCCTCCGTTGAATGCTTGGCAGTCAGATTGCAAACCATTTTATAAAGCTAAGATAGATCCTTGTGCAATTTTCTTGTTATTTACACTCGGTAAACTTGCATCGTCAGACTATTTGCCCCCATCGCTACTGCTTACTGGGGCATGTTCTGTACATAGCATACACCGATTGTCACCAATTGGGGCTATAATTGCTTTCGTTTCCAAACAGTAAGATTGGTACGGATTCGATACGAACTTCTTTCCACGCCATTACGGTCAGAAAATGTTCACTTGTCCAATTTATAAAGAGAACTATTACAGTAGCGTCTGAGCTCTTGACTTCCAGTTTACTTCATTTAAACAATTTCAATAAACATCCAAATTATATCGAACCTCGAGTATGTTTGGGTTGTTTTCATCCAAACCTGAAATACCATATCAAAGTAATCCCTGTACTACGTAATGCCGCCTAGTTCACACCCAGTAAGTAGTCTTGATTCTTTACCAAATATTTACAATACCATCGGCAATCTGATGGGATTTACATGCGATTTTCACTTGGTAATTTGGGATTTCTAGCACCAACACGTTCCCTACAGATAGGGGGCTATTTGTGTGTAATATACTTTCCCCGTGATGGTTGTTTTGCTACAACCTGACCGTCATTACATATATCACTTTTACAACGTGACAATAGAGATAATTAGTACTGGTGGTTTTTATCTCAGGTACTGGAACATAAAAGCTCTTCCCCGCGGCCTGACATAGAACGCAGTGGACGCCGTGGTGCTATAGCAGAATAGTATTTAGTTTAATAATTGGTTTCGTTTCCCCCGAGTAAGCCATTCGCTGATCCACACCAAGCGTCCTAATAACGTGGACTATCTCTTCTCCCCTAAATCTCCCTAAGTTACTTCACTGTTCAACCGTTAGCGTGGCGCGGGGTCGTTTGGGGGAAGACGTTAGCGCCGTTCATGTTGATGGTGCCCAGAGGTCATTGCGGTGTATGCTTCGTTGGGCGGCGTGGTGTTTCTTCCCCGGTCCACTGGAACAGCCACGGCAGGCGGGGCTGTCTGGAGAACAACTCCACTTTCACCTCACCTAGAATGATTTAGGTCTAGAATCTATTTTGGCGAAAAGGTGAAGACATTTTTAGAGATATATTCTTACAAAGTACTTTCATAGTTAGTCCGTTCGTATAAGTATGCATGATTTGTAGCACGGCGTCGGACACATCACACATAGAACCACTATGTTCCACGTCCACCATGTGTTCATTTGTTGTGCATAGGATTAACAGAACAAACGGACGATCTTCTATTGGTGAAGGTCGGTGTTCCACCGTTGTTGGTCCGCCTTCTGACAGATATATACGTTTGTCTGTTAAACCAATTTTTATGAACACCATAGGATGATATATTGTCATAAACAACTAATGTTTAAATTCGTTAATGTTTAAAAAGTACTCATGATCAATTTCTCCCCAGTCAAACCCGTATGCGACAATTCAATAATTCTGAGATCTAGCCCCCAAGATTAGGAAACCTTTCAAAGTACGAATTTATGCTCCACAAATCCCCACATATAATTTTAACTTGAGCATGAAATCTTACTCAAAAGGTTTCGTAATCTCGGGGCCTAAACCACCAATATTTCGACAGAATTATGCTACAAAAGTTATATATAGTGTGTGAAGAACAGCACGCATTTGGGTTACATCATAGATAGATGTTTAACAGTCCGTGGTATTTATGATGTAAGACTAACTCCTTCCCACACAGTAATTATTCTTCTTATTTCTGGTAAAAATAGCACATTTGGCAATATATTGCGAGATAAACGTATTGTATTGCAATATGCGTATTGAAGACGTCTGTATTACATTGTATATTACTATTGCGATCTATTGATCCGACCCGAGTAGAAATGGTAACTATGCCAGTGTAATGTACAGTGTATATGTACAGTGTACAGAGAGACAGAGTTCAGGGGTCAACACCTTGTAGACTGAGTTCTGAGAAATCAGAGCAAAATCACAGCCGATACTTTGTCCAATTTCAAGAAATTTGTTGATTACAGGATCAAGGTTTTTTCTCTGTCTCCTTTCTCTGTCTCCTTTCTCTTTCTCCTTTCTCTGTCTCCTTTCTCTGTCTCCTTTCTCTGTCTCCTTTCTCTGTCTCCTTTCTCTTTCTGCCTATCTCCGAGATGCTAGCAAACACCCGCGTACGTACGTACACACACATACACACACACACACACATACACACACACACACACACACACACACGCACGCGTACACACACACACACACACACACACACACACAC
>JAUTBZ010175000.1:0-10092 GCA_032361785.1 Lepetodrilus galriftensis | reverse complement strand
TTAACAATGGCCGCCAAAATTGGCTATGAGAGACATAAAACAAATATTGCTGGTAAATTAAATTAAATTGGCATATTAAACCAGTGCATGTAGCAATGGCTTGCCGACACACCCCGTGGCCACACGCATGCCACCCGAAAGGATGCAAGCCCAACACACCCACCCACGTATATCAGGCAACCAAGCTGCATACAAAAAAATAAATAAAATAAAATAAAATAATAAAAAGGAAGAAGAAGATATAACTACACGCACACACATGCACATAAAAAGCACACAAAACACACACACGCATAAAAAAACACACACACCCGAACACCTCGTGGGCCCCTACACTAAACCGGCCACCCTCAAAGTCCGGGTGTGACGATTGGAAGCCATTGTTTATTGAAAGTCAGTTAAACATTTAGTAATGCTTGGTTATGATCTCACTTTTGATAAGACTTCTTCAAATCCCGAAATTTTGTCTGACTGAATGTGTTCTATTTGCTCTCCTCCCCAGCAAACGCAGCGATGTTTAATTGCTTCTTCAGATGACTGTGTTAATATTATCCTTTGCCACATGCCCCGACACTGGCCGAGACAAATCCAAACACTTGACAGCCACCCTGTTCCTTGTTGTGGGAGCTACACAGTGAGAGTTACAGCCCGACCTACAGGTGTCGGAGATACACGCCACTAATTGACACAAATATTACACGACGCAGCTAGATGCTATAGAAGCCTTCAATCCAAACAATATTTAACCCAGGCGTTACTAAACGCTTTCATCCCACTATCCCACAGCTTCCGCGAAGATGTTCCCGTAGGCATCCCATCCCTTTCACAGACTGCGACGTTTGTCGTCACGTGTCTCTATGGCCGGGGAAGACCTACCCGAGCTCTTCAGTTGAAGGAGATACGAAGACACGTGCACATGCTTCCTCCAACGTACGAGAGGTAGTGTTCGGCAAGAACGACAATCGGCGGTACTTTCAGTAACAGGGCTCTATACAGCGACAAACCACGCCCTCTCTGTAGAAGCTCCACTTCATCAGAGCCGTATTAAACACAATATTATTCAATTAAACACAACCTTTATGAGAGTAAGTATTTTGAAAGTCTTACATCGTGAGCCTAGGGGGTGCTAATTTCTACACACTGTTGTTGGCAAACGACTGCTTTCAGAAGTAGCCGGGGTTGGAAACGAAAGCATCAATTGAACACGAGGACAAGATCTATACACGAAGGTGGCTGCGAACGGAGCTTTGGGCACACTCGTAAGTATTTGCTTTGGAAGCAGCGCCTTTCTAACAGGATCCGTGCGACCTAATATTCGCGTCCGGTGGTCATAATCTGTGAATAGTGAATACAGACATATTAAATGGATATTATTTTCATTTTTTTTTCATCCTTCCTTACTTCTTTTACCCCGAGAAACAAAATCAGATTATGACACAGGTGCTTTCAAACAGTTGCGTGTTGTTGATTTGACATGTAGCTTAGGTTATTTATATTGCAAACTACTTATGTGTGTTGATTTTTAATTTGAATTAAACATATTTTATTCGTCAGAAAAGGATTGGAAAAAAGTTGTCCAACTTACTAAAGCGACTCCTAAGCTAGTATCACTGAAGAAGACAGTAATGTGACAGAAATAATCTATTGACGGAAATGCATGGATAATATCAGAACGTGTGTAAAGTGTCGAGAATTTACACATAAAAACAAACAGAAGCATTTTAGAAATTTGAAAATAAATAACAGTCAGTTGGTTTTGTATCATATAACCACGGAGCGCACGAATCTACGAAAATATATATTCATATTAAAATTGTCATTGAGTAAAGAATACATTTCTATAAAATAAAAATAAAACACGATTTTATTTCTTCCATTATCTCAAAACCTTGCTTGGTCATTCTCGAAACACATGCCATTATGACTATACTATGTCAATATTTGACGGAGGTTAAGTGTAGTTATAATGACATGTGTTTCGAGGAGGTTTTCACACGAGAGCACGAAGACGGCTCATATTTGAAGCTTAGCATGATCGGTCCCGGCTAGTGCATGGATGGATACCCGGATTGTTTTAAAGAGTATTACTGCTTGCAGTATTACTAATTACTACTGTTCATCCAGCGGGGAATGGGCACCCGGTAGGATGCTATAGAAATGTGAATCCTAACCTTCTAGCGTCTGAATTACAGTATCATGGTTTGCATACTCCCCAGGGAGTTGGAAAGGAAAGTGTGTACACACTGTCACTGATTCATTGATCGGTGAAGCGGGAAACAATCTCATTAAAATCAGATCAGAAAATGACGCTCATCTGAATGAAAACAATGTGCGAGATGCGGAAGTAGATTGTAATTACTAGTAGATGGATTACATAACAATAAAACCTTCCGATAGTCGCAATGGTAAGATACGGCACGGGGTATCGTTTCTCGAAGCTCTCTTATCCGCTAAGACAATATAAACTCTTTTAGTAGTGTATTAGCTATCGGCAAAGAGAGCGCTATGGTCTATTAGTGGATAAGAGAGCTTCGAGAAACGATACCCAGATGTCAACAGCATGCATAACTGTTATTTTTCTGTCGTTGCTTTGTTATTTTCTTGTTGGATTCATTTTGTTATTTATTTTTTCTTATTATTATTTTCGGGGTGGGGGGCGTTATGGGGCTAGGGGAGAGGGTACATAATACTGGTTATAGTGCACAACAAGTGAGATCCTTGCTGTAGCATGTAATACAGGGAACGATCTGCGCCGTAATAAAGAACATTGCAACTCAAGGATACGCACTGTCATTGAATTATTTAGGTAATTTGGGGCGTCTGGAAGAATTTTGATTCGTTCATAAATCATTTCTAGTTGTCAGCAGAGCGATCTTTTAATGGCTGTATAATCATATACATGTAGTTATCTCTAGGTAGCAGGTAGGTCTGGCTAACTCGCCATATTCCGTCATCAACACAGCAATGCTCTAACAACAAATATGTGGGAAATGTTAGTTTTATGTAATAAACTTTATTAAATTCAACTCTTAAAGGCATAATATCATAGTTGATAGACCTGTATAATGGGCAAACGAATTTAGATCTGAGACTAATTACGCTTGATGTATCCACCCAAACGTTATTAGTTACTGATGTAACGTCCCCAGTACTCAATAGTTATCAAAATATTAATATTGTATATGAATATAGGGAACGTTCCGCTATTTATCTTGTATTTGATGCATCACTGTTCTAAGAAGGAATGCGAGCAAACATTAGAGTTATGTCCCCTTTGACGTTACCGTTGTATTACATGTTTACGTCGTACCACTGAGTTATGTCCCCTTGCATTGATATAACGAAGCAACTAACAATACCACAATATTCAGGTTGTCTCAGCTGTCTGTGGGGTTTTGCAGTGGATGTTTGTCTACCATACAGCGGTGAAAATGTTTTTGGAAAATTCAAACATGGTTGTATGTAAATGTCAAGTGAATGCATTTTGCAGTTGTAGCTAAGAACTAGTCCAAAACAACCATAAATATCTGTGATGTTATGCCTTTAAATATATTATGCAATCGAAAATCGCTTTTATTTCCAAAGTAATTTCAGTATGGGCGGCTAACCCTGTGATTCTGTGTTCAGAGCCTATCTCCACTGCTGGGGCTAAATCTCCTCTAGTTACAAGATAGTAGATACACAGCGGACGGTAAGCTTCACATTGGCTATACTGTCACATAGCGACAATCGGAGATAGACGCGACTCTCTACTCGTCCTATGCGCGAGTTGCAGGGGATTGCATGTGTTGTAGACTGTCCTACGAGTGGAGTGGGAGGGGCACGCTGGTGTGGCGGAAGCAAGGGAGATTCGAACACCCCAGTGATCAAAGTGTCCGTCCACCACATCACAACACCAACACACGCGTACTTTTCCTATTTCGATACTTAGCCTACTTCTAAAACACACTTCATGGCCAATGGTCCCGCAATTCCCACAGATTGTTTTATCGTAAGTATTCCCAGATATAGGTGTGTTTTATCGTTAAGTATTCCCAGATATAGGTGTGTTTTATCGTAAGTATTCCCAGATATAGGTGTGTTTTATCGTAAGTATTCCCAGATGTAGGTGTGTTTTATCGTAAGTATTCCCAGATATAGGTGTGTTTTATCGTAACTATTCCCAGATATAGGTGTGTTTTATCGTAAGTATCTCATAGAAATATAAAATACGGGGAATAAGTAAAGTGGGGATAACATTTCATAAAACTTATTAAAATTATATTTGTGAAAATCCAAAGACGTCGGACGTCAACATTGAAGTCTACGACAAATCGCCCACGTGGCGGATGTTAATCTTTATATCGGGCCTCTTGTTTCATATCACATGGCACGGGTCAATATTGTTTATAGCCGTTAAAGCGTTGAACATGCTGTTAAAATTACTAGGAGATACCATACAATGCCTATGCCTATGAGTACACGCGTGTGATGTCAGAACACCGTCCTCAGACATAGAATACCCTGTGACATACTGGGTCTGAGTTTTATGAAGAGGTCGAAAATCGGCGTTCCGGTAAATCGAGGCTTACGTCATATCTTCTTATATTCCAAAACAACGGCGTACGCCCTGAGTTGCGCCCTGAATACAATACGACCGTTTCTTGAAGCACAGTGTACAGGTGTTACGACCGGGAAACATGGTATACATCACAATGATCGTGGAAGAAACTCGATACATGTATACATATTTTTTATTATGACGACACCGTGTGTTACCTACATGCACGTAACTATTGGTATTGTGCGAGTTTGATATCATCTCAATTCAGCCTCGAATTAATTCAGGCGTTCTGCTCACGCGGTTAGATCTCACTATGAGCACCCAGACGTGTTTAGATCTCACTATGAGTACCCAGACGTGTTTAGATCTCACTATGAGCACCCAGACGTGTTTAGATCTCACTATGAGCACCCAGACGTGTTTAGATCTCACTATATGAGTACCCATGCAGACGTGTTTAGATCTCACTATGAGTACCCAGACGTGTTTAGATCTCACTATGAGCACCCATACGTGTTTAGATCTCACTATATGAGCACCCAGACGTGTTTAGATCTCACTATGAGTACCCAGACGTGTTTACGACAGATCTGAGATGAACATCTTCTAATAGACAAGCAGGATTGTAAGCGTCAATAGATTTTATGAAGCGCGAATGCCTTTTGGTGTTTTTATAGGCGCATAGCCGTTAAAGACGCATTTCCTTTTATAATCGCACACAACAGCGGTTAACTTGAAACCGACTTATGCTTAATCCAGGAATGAACCGGATGTTAAAACTACTAAGAACGTGTAAATGGGTATTATGTGCACATATCGTCCCGCCCCCCCACCACCACCACCACCACCCCCACCCCACCCAAAAGGGTAGAAGAAAAAAAGAATTTTGAAGAACAAGAAGAAGGAGAGGAATAAGAGGAAGAAGAAGAAGAAGAAGAAATAAATAATAAGAAGAAGATACCAAAATAAAAATGAAACCAACATGAAAAATATAAACGACCGAAAAAGAACGTATCTTTATACGTTATTGATATCTGGAAATTACCCTTGCGATTACCGGAAGGTGCTTGCTATAATTAAGAATTCAACGTCGATTGTCTTTTGGGGATGTAGTGGAGGTGGAGGAGGGTTGGAGGAGGAGAGGAGGTGTGGGGTGGGGGTGAATTGGGTGACGCTTCTCTCAGTTATCCGCAACGTGCAGAAATACTGTTACCTTCAAGAGTTGAATGGTTCCATGGTTGACACGCTCAACGTTTGCCACTGCCGCTAGACAGACACTAGACGAATCAAAGCCACGGCAGCTATAGGGACCACCTCTGAAGTCGTACGACTTAGAACTCGCCCCTTCACAACACCCGCCCTAGACATGTAATGCCACAGGTATAAAGTCTGTAAAGCAATTTATTGTAATTTCTGGATTGAATTCCCCTCATTTGAAGAGGCAATCTAGCTTGTGAGAAATCATCATAGAGAATACCCCGAGAATACCGCGGTATTGTGGAGCGATAAAGGGTATCCGGCGCAATGGGGTGGACCTCCCACGATACCTCAGTCGACGGCGTGGTGACTCCCCGCTCCTATTCACGGCTTCCCTTTCAAAATAACTTTATTGGTTTTTAATAGAACAAGATATACGTATGGCTAAAGTCCTCGGAACACTCAATGTTCCTGATATCTCATTCATTTGTATAGGGCCGTGTTTTGATCGCTTCACAATGCTGTAGTGATACTGTACAAGCAGATTGAACATACGGGAGTGTATTTGAAATGAGTTGTCTCGCGAAACTCGCCAACGAATTGACTGGTGACTGAAGATCCAGCGAGGGAGGAACCTGCCAGGCGTGTTCGAATCCAGACATACATGCACGTACAGAACATGAGAATGAAAAGCGAATGCACTACAGTTGTGGCGGTATGTTCGACGACTTGAATCCTCACCAACGATCAGGGTATCCTTTCACAAAGCTCTCTTATCCGCTAAGAGACCATAGCGCTCTATTTGCAATGTATTAGCTGTCAGCAAAGAGAGCGTTATCGTCTCTTAGTGGATAAGAGCGTGTTGTGAAAGGATGCACAGGACAGTAGTCTTTGAAGCGTACTCGTGTCCTTCGATTTGACATAAATTAACTTATATATGCCGATTTTTTTTTAGCTGACTGGTCGCTGTCTGTAGGGTGGTTTGTACTGTAGTATGGTGACTATATATGAGCGGTTCTCTGGCAGTGCGCGTGTCCGCAGATCTACACTCTAGTAGGTCAATATTAGTAACCATTTGATGAATAACGTGACATACAATAGTGAATAGATTCGCCTCCAAAGATAACTATTTTAATGAATAAATTTATAGACGTTGATTTGCTCTTCTAAAGGTTGCATGGTGTCTCAGCTCTACTCTATCACGTGGTTAATACACCAGTAGAAATATATATTAGATTCACCATTCACATTGAAAATGACTGGATAAAAGTCCTGCTCCTAAGTAGTGTTTTATGTGTTTGCATCTGTAATTGTCTGCATGGGCTATGTGCATTTTTCTATTTATTTTAACTTATTTATTTAAATCAGACTTATTTATCTTATTTATATTTATATTATTCTGTGTGCTACTGTGATTATGTTGCGCCGCCCAATAAATATAAATATATAAGATATATAATACTGCCTCATTTGCTATAACCTGTAATAATGGTAGTTAAAGTTAATATTTCACGTAACGGAAGCCGGTAGGGTAGCACTTGCTCTTGGTCTGTTGGTGATCGTGCTAATACCATAAGTTACTTTCAAGTCCTGCAAACTCCGAGCTCAGCGGCAAGGTTTGGTGTTGAGAGCCCCCGCTATGATGCCGCAGTAAACGAGAGTTGATGGTTATAAAAGCGTCTCTTTCTCGCGCGTACCTCCCGAGTTTATCCCATGAAACAATGAACACAGCGGGACGGAGGACATCTCTCTGTACAACACCTATAACCGATTAACAGCGCTGTGACGAGTGTCCGCCTATAAAATTGGATTAGAAAGGATTTATTTCGCGCAATTTAAATTTGTGTGATTTAGGTTTGCCCGCTACAGCATGAGAGTCGAATAATATCCTCTTTAGCCGCACAGTCGTCACAGATTATAGCCCTGCGGGAGAACAGGTTATTGTAACAAGCGGAGTACAGACAATGGCTTCAAGTCACTTAAACGCTGAAGTGGAGAAGCAGAGGTCTATCTATATGGTCTTAAAGTGACAGATAGTCATTGAAAGGAGTTGACACCCGGGCGGTTCTTGCATACAACGACCGTGCTCCTATAGTGAGATAGATCCCTCCGCGCAGCTCATGAATACTCTTTTGCTGATTAATTATTTACAAGAAAACTGTCGAGTGACTTTCTTTTACGCCGTTAACTTTGATTGACAGCTGTGAAACTGACGCTAATTCGTCACAGTTTATCCGTGTTAGAGCGAGTCATTCACTTCTTAGAGAATAATTGTGTTGCATAGTTAAGGAAATTGATTCCCCGAGATCGCCAGTTAAGCTTAGGGATGGGGAATTGGGTATCGGGAATTGCGAGTCTTTCAGGTCCACGAAATGTATGTCGGGGGCCCAGAAAGTCCTCGAGGTAACGCTGAGGACGACGTTGTATGTCGGCGTCCGCTATGACGTAATTAAACATTACACTGTGGTTCTGTCACTTACTTCAGTTTGGACAACTTTACATTTACTATAAATCTATTTTAAATGGTGTCTTTTAGGTCAGCTTAAGCCCGAGGATGATACAAATGCTCGTAAATAATTATTAAAAATATATTTATTATTAGTATTATTAGTATTAGTATTATTAGTATTATTAGTATTATTAGTATTATTAGTATCACGAACTATAGCTTCACGAGAAAGGATAAATTACTTCTAAAACGTACCTATCCTTGAGATTACGAAACTTTTTGAGTATGATTTGATGCTCAAATTTGAAATGGGGATTTGTGAACAGAATTTTGATGGGCATGAAATCTTACTCAGAAAAGTTTCATAATCTCAGAGCCGCAGCGGATGGTGTTCGTCATCAATAAATTCAATTTGAGGTAGCTCGTCATCATATTCAGTGTGAGGTAGCTTATCATAGTCAGTATGAGGCAGCTTATCATCATATTCAGTGTGAGATAGCTCATTATCATATTCAGTGTGAGATAGCTCATTATCATATTCAGAATTCAATATCAATATTATATATATACAATACGTACACACATGCATACAGGATGCTATTCATACTACAAAATACATGTCTATAATTAATAGCACTTTACTAAAGCTACACTGCATAGAACACTCTACCAAATAGCGGCTGATTTCAGGTGGTTGTGCAAGTAATAATATGGGCGGGATGTAGAGCAGTGGTAGAGTGTCGGAGCCAAAGGTTCCAGGTTCAAATCACGTCCCGGGGGCCCGGCATCAATGTTCGCGAAAGTTACTTTTCTGACGCGATATTGATAGGATGCACTGACTGTAGAGTGGTAATGCAGTTACCATCCTTGGTCTTGTCAGTACCAGCCGGTGCTCGCAGGTTTACTGCAACATTCAGCGCTACAATGTTGCGGGTTTCCTTCTGCCCTAAACTGACAAGTCGTGATATTAGTAAACCCCAATTTAAAAGAAATTTAAAAAAGTAATAATATTGGGATTGGAACCATATGCAGTTGCTGGATTGCGAGTCCAACGATCTCCCCAGAGTGCCAGAGGGGTAACGATCTCCCCAATGTGCCAGAAGGGTAACAGCTCTGGCCGAGACCAGTAGGAAGCTCACATGTCTCATTCTGCTACACAATATTTAAGAGTAAACAATCTCAGATACTATACGACACGTCTGACAATAAATTTCCATTTCATATGTATATATGTCAAGATTTGTGTTATACGCCTATCTCCCTTCATCATGTCGGAATCGTCTATATATATTACCTTTGAAGTTTTGAAATCAGCCGCTAACTAGTGTATATATAGGCTACATCTCCAAGTTACACCTGCGTCGTTTGTGCTTACCTGGAGGGGGCGTGCCGACAACATTGAATCATTTATTTTTTTGTCCACCTCCACCCAGAAGAATAAAAGGTATGGAAACAGTTCTATCGTGACTCGGCTGTAAAGGTGTGATTCTATCACCCAGAATAGACGGTGTTCGTGTTAAATGGTTGTCGCCCGATCACTCCGCTATATTTACGCCGGTAAGTATCAAATTATGGAAGTGAAGGTGCCGACGGACATTTGTCAGGCTTCGGAAGACGTCAAGGACTCGGGAGAGATTTTAATGAGTGATTTGATCATGAGGACTGACGTAGTATAGGTTCCGGCAGTATGTCAGTGATCTCTCGATGTGGTTACGATGGGAGGATAAAACGAAGCAGCAGTGAATTGTCGTTGTTTTAAATAATGTTAAATTGTGTTAAACTATTACTATGGCAGAGTTCAATAAGCGGCATATATTATGTTTGGATTATATTGAATTTGGGTTAATACATTTGTAACTAACCATTATATTACTTACTATGAAACTTCACACAAGTGACAAAT